>JBBBDQ010016847.1:0-25352 GCA_037127315.1 Ascarosepion bandense | reverse complement strand
TGTGTGTCTGATTAATAATACTGTGAGGAAAGCTTAGAACAATAGGTTCGGAATGATGAAAATGTTTAGCCACATGAAGGACATGGATTAATGATACAGTAATAGGCTCTGTATTGTCTGATTAATAATACTGTGAGGAAAGCTTAGAACAATAGGTTGAATGAAGAAAATGTTTATACACATGAAGGGACATGGATTAATGATACAGTAATAGAGAATACTGTATTGTCTGATTAATAATACTGTGAGGAAAGCAGAGCAATAGGTTGAATGATGAAAATGTTTATACATGAAGGACATGGATTAATGATACAGTAATAGAAAGATACTGTATTGTCTGATTAATAATACTGTGAGGAAGCTTAGAACAATAGGTTGAATGATGAAAATGTTTAGCCACATGAAGGACATGGATTAATGATACAGTAATAAGAGAATACTGTATTGTCTGATTAATAATACTGTGAGGAAAGCTTAGAACAATAGGTTGAATGATGAAAATGTTCAGCCACATGAAGGACATGGATTAATGATACAGTAATAGAGAATACTGTATTGTCTGATTAATAATACTGTGAGGAAAGCTTAGAACAATAGGTTGAATGATGAAAATGTTTAGCCACATGAAGGACATGGATTAATGATACAGTAATAGAAATACTGTATTGTCTGATTAATAATACTGTGAGGAAAGCTTAGAACAATAGGTTGAATGAAGAAAATGTTTAGCCACATGAAGGACATGGATTAATGATACAGTAATAGAGAATACTGTATTGTCTGATTAATAATACTGTGAGAAGCTTAGAACAATAGGTTGAATGATGAAAATGTTTAGCCACATGAAGGACATGGATTAATGATACAGTAATAGAGAATACTGTATTGTCAGTCAATAATACTGTGAGGAAAGCTTAGAACAATAGGTTGAATGATGAAAATGTTTAGCCACATGAAGGACATGGATTAATGATACAAATAGAATACTGTATTGTCTGATTAATAATACTGTGAGGAAAGCTTAGAACAATAGGTTGAATGATGAAAATGTTTAGCCACATGAAGGACATGAATTAATGATACAGTAATAGAATACTGTATTGTCTGATTAATAATACTGTGAGAAGCTTAGAACAATAGGTTGAATGATAGAAATGTTTAGCCACATGAAGGACATGGATTAATGATACAGTAATAGAGAATACTGTATTGTCTGATTAATAATACTGTGAGGAAAGCTTAGAACAATAGGTTGAATGATGAAAATGTTTAGCCACATGAAGGACATGGATTAATGATACAGTAATAGAAGGCCATGTTGTCTGATTAATAATGAGAAAGCTTAGAACAATAGGTTGAATGATGAAAATGTTTAGCCACATGAAGGACATGGATTAATGATACAGTAATAGAGAATACTGTATTGTCTGATTAATAATACTGTGAGGAAAGCTTAGAACAATAGGTTGAATGATGAAAATGTTTAGCCACATGAAGGACATGGATTAATGATACAGTAATAGAGAATACTGTATTGTCTGATTAATAATATTTTCTTAGAAGCTTAGAACAATGAGTTGAATGATGAAAATGTTTAGCCACATGAAGGACATGGATTAATGATACAGTAATAGAGAATACTGTATTGTCTGATTAATAATACTGTGAGGAAAGCTTAGAACAATAGGTTGAATGATGAAAATGTTTAGCCACATGAAGGACATGGATATAATGATACAGTAATAGAGAATACTGTATTGTCTGATTAATAATACTGTGAGGAAAGCTTAGAACAATAGGTTGAATGAAGAAAATGTTTAGCCACATGAAGGACATGGATTAATGATACAGTAATAAGAGATACTACTGTATTGGCCTGATTAATAATACTGTGAGGAAAGCTTAGAACAATAGGTTGAATGATGAAAATGTTTAACCACATGAAGGACATGGATTAATACAGTACAGTAATAGAGAATACTGTATTGTCTGATTAATAATACTGTGAGGAAAGCTTAGAACAATAGGTTGAATGAAGAAAAATGTTTAGCCACATGAAGGACATGGATTAATGATACAGTAATGAAATACTGTATTGTCTGATTAATAATACTGTGAGGAAAGCTTAGAACAATAGATTTGAATGATGAAAATGTTTGTATACACAGAAGGACATGGATTAATGATACAGTAATAGAGAATACTGTATTGTCTGATTAATAATACTGTGAGAAAGCTTAGAACAATAGGTTGAATGAAGAAAATGTTTAGCCACATGAAGGACATGGACCAATGATACAGTAATAGAGAATACTGTATTGTCTGATTAATAATACTGTGAGGAAAGCTTAGAACAATAGGTTGAATGAAGAAAATGTTTAGCCACATGAAGGACATGGATTAATGATGCAGTAATAGAATACTGTATTGTCTGATTAATAATACTGTGAGGGAAAGCTTAGAACAATAGGTTGAATGATGAAAATGTTTAGCCACATGAAAGGACATGGATTAATGATACAGTAATAGAGAATACTGTATTGTCTGATTAATAATACTGTGAGGAAAGCTTAGAACAATAGGTTGAATGAAGAAAATGTTTAGCCACATGAAGGACATGGATTAATGATACAGTAATAGAATACTGTATTGTCTGATTAATAATACTGTGAGGAAAGCTTAGAACAATAGGTTGAATGATGAAAATGTTTAGCCACATGAAGGACATGGATTAATGATACAGTAATAGAGAATACTGTATTGTCTGATTAATAATACTGTGAGAAGCTTAGAACAATAGGTTGAATGAAGAAAATGTTTAGCCACATGAAGGACATGGATTAATGATACAGTAATAGAGAATACTGTATTGTCTGATTAATAATACTGTGAGGAAAGCTTAGAACAATAGGTTGAATGATGAAAATGTTTAGCCACATGAAGGACATGGACTAATGATACAGTAATAGAGAATACTGTATTGTCTGATTAATAATACTGTGAGGAAAGCTTAGAACAATAGGTTGAATGAAGAAAATGTTTAGCCACATGAAGGACATGGATTAATGATACAGTAATAGAGAATACTGTATTGTCTGATTAATAATACTGTGAGGAAAGCTTAGAACAATAGGTTGAATGAAGAAAATGTTTAGCCACATGGACATGGATTAATGATACAGTAATAGAATACTGTATTGTCTGATTAATAATACTGTGAGGAAAGCTTAGAACAATAGGTTGAATGAAGAAAATGTTTAGCCACATGAAGGACATGGATTAATGATACAGTAATAGAGAATACTGTATTGTCTGATTAATAATACTGTGAGGAAAGCTTAGAATAATGAGTTGAATGATGAAAATGTTTAGCCACATGAAGGACATGGATTAATGATACAGTAATAGAAATACTGTATTGTCTGATTAATAATACTGTGAGGAAAGCAGAACAATAGGTTGAATGAAGAAAATGTTTAGCCACATGAAGGACATGGATTAATGATACAGTAATAGAGAATACTGTATTGTCTGATTAATAATATTCTGTGAGGAAAGCTTAGAACAATAGGTTGAATGAAGAAAATGTTTAGCCACATGAAGGACATGGATTAATGATACAGTAATAGAGAATACTGTATTGTCTGATTAATAATACTGTGAGGAAAGCTTAGAACAATAGGTTGAATGAAGAAAATGTTTAGCCACATGAAGGACATGGATTAATGATACAGTAATAGAAATACTGTATTGTCTGATTAATAATACTGTGAGGAAAGCTTAGAACAATAGGTTGAATGAAGAAAATGTTTAGCCACATGAAGGACATGGATTAATGATACAGTAATAGAATACTGTATTGTCTGATTAATAATACTGTGAGGAAGCTTAGAACAATAGGTTGAATGAAGAAAATGTTTAGCCATGAGACATGGATTAATGATACAGTAATAAGAAATACTGTATTGTCTGATTAATAATACTGTGAGGAAAGCTTAGAACAATAGGTTGAATGATGAAAATGTTTAGCCACTGAAGGACATGGATTAATGATACAGTAATAGAGAATACTGTATTGTCTGATTAATAATACTAATAGCAGGGAAAGCTTAGAACAATAGGTTGAATGAAGAAAATGTTTAGCACATGAAGGACATGGATTAATGATACAGTAATAGAGAATACTGTATTGTCTGATTAATAATACTGTGAGGAAAGCTTAGAACAATAGGTTGAATGATGAAAATGTTTAGCCACTGAAGGACATGGATTAATGATACAGTAATAGAGAATACCTTGGTATACAGATTAATAATACTGTGAGGAAAGCTTAGAACAATAGGTTGAATGAAGAAAATGTTTAGCCACATGAAGGACATGGATTAATGATACAGTAATAGAGAATACTGTATTGTCTGATTAATAATACTGTGAGGAAAGCTTAGAACAATAGGTTGAATG
This sequence comes from Ascarosepion bandense, assembly GCA_037127315.1. Lineage (NCBI taxonomy): Eukaryota > Metazoa > Mollusca > Cephalopoda > Sepiida > Sepiidae > Ascarosepion > Ascarosepion bandense. The sequence continues at coordinate 20,891 of JBBBDQ010016847.1, read as the reverse complement.
ATGAAAATGTTTAGCCACATGAAGGACATGGATTAATGATACAGTAATAGAGAATACTGTATTGTCTGATTAATAATAATACTGTGAGGAAAGCTTAGAACAATAGGTTGAATGAAGAAAATGTTTAGCCACATGAAGGACATGGATTAATGATACAGTAATGAAAGATATACTGTATTGTCTGATTAATAATACTGTGAGAAAGCTTAGAACAATAGGTTGAATGATGAAAATGTTTAGCCACATGAAGGACATGGATTAATGATACAGTAATAGAGAATACTGTATTGTCTGATTAATAATACTGTGAGGAAAGCTTAGAACAATAGGTTGAATGAAAGAAAATGTTTAGCCACATGAAGGACATGGATTAATGATACAGTAATAGAGAATACTGTATTGTCTGATTAATAATACTGTGAGAAAGCTTAGAACAATAGGTTGAATGATGAAAATGTTTAGCCACATGAAGGACATGGATTAATGATACAGTAATAGAGAATACTGTATTGTCTGATTAATAGCTACTGTGAGAAACTTAGAACAATAGGTTGAATGAAAGAAAATGTTTAGCCACATGAAGGACATGGATTAATGATACAGTAATAGAGAATACTGTATTGTCTGATTAATAATACTGTGAGGAAAGCTTAGAACAATAGGTTGAATGAAGAAAATGTTTAGCCACATGAAGGACATGGATTAATGATACAGTAATAAGAGAATACTGTATTGTCTGATTAATACTGTGAGGAAAGCTTAGAACAATAGGTTGAATGATGAAAATGTTTAGCCACATGAAGGACATGGATTAATGATACAGTAATAGAGAATACTGTATTGTCTGATTAATAATACTGTAGAGAAGCTTAGAACAATAGGTTGAATGAAGAAAATGTTTAGCCACATGCTAGAGGACATGGATTAATGATACAGTAATAGAGAATACTGTATTGTCTGATTAATAATACTGTGAGGAAAGCTTAGAACAATAGGTTGAATGAAGAAAATGTTTATACATGAAGGACATGGATTAATGATACAGTAATAGAGAATACTGTATTGTCTGATTAATAATACTGTGAGGAAAGCTTAGAGACAATAGGTTGAATGAAGAAAATGTTTAGCCACATGAAGGACATGGATTAATGATACAGTAATAGAGAATACTGTATTGTCTGATTAATAATACTGTGAGGAAAGCTTAGAACAATAGGTTGAATGATGAAAATGTTTAGCCACATGAAGGACATGGATTAATGATACAGTAATAGAGAATACTACATTGTCTGATTAATAATACTGTGAGGAAAGCTTAGAACAATAGGTTGAATGATGAAAATGTTTAGCCACATGAAGGACATGGATTAATGATACAGTAATAGAGAATACTGTATTGTCTGATTAATAATACTGTGAGGAAAGCTTAGAACAATAGGTTGAATGAAGAAAATGTTTAGCCACATGAAGGACATGGATTAATGATACAGTAATAGAGAATACTGTATTGTCTGATTAATAATACTGTGAGGAAAGCTTAGAACAATAGGTTGAATGATGAAAATGTTTAGCCACATGAAGGACATGGATTAATGATACAGTAATAGAGAATACTGTATTGTCTGATTAATAATACTGTGAGGAAAGCTTAGAACAATAGGTTGAATGAAGAAAATGTTTAGCCACATGAAGGACATGGATTAATGATACAGTAATAGAGAATACTGTATTGTCTGATAATAATACTGTGAGAGAAAGCAGAACAATAGGTTGAATGATGAAAATGTTTCGCCACATGAAGGACATGGATTAATGATACAGTAATAGAGAATACTGTATTATCTGATTAATAATACTGTGAAGAGCTTAGAACAATAGGTTGAATGATGAAAATGTTTAGCCACATGAAGGACATGGATTAATGATACAGTAATAGAGAATACTGTATTGTCTGATTAATAATACTGTGAGGAAAGCTTAGAACAATAGGTTGAATGAAGAAAATGTTTAGCCACATGAAGGACATGGATTAATGATACAGTAATAGAGAATACTGTATTGTCTGATTAATAATACTGTGAGGAAAGCTTAGAACAATAGGTTGAATGATGAAAATGTTTAGCCACATGAAGGACATGGATTAATGATACAGTAATAGAGAATACTGTATTATGGATTAATAATACTGTGAGAAGAGCTTCTAGAACAATAGGTTGAATGAAGAAAATGTTTAGCCACATAGAAGGACATGGATTAATGATACAGTAATAGAGAATACTGTATTGTCTGATTAATAATACTGTGAGGAAAGCTTAGAACAATAGGTTGAATGATGAAAATGTTTAGCCACATGAAGGACATGGATTAATGATACAGTAATAGAGAATACTGTATTGTCTGATTAATAATACTGTGTAAACTTAGAACAATAGGTTGAATGAAGAAAATGTTTAGCCACATGAAGGACATGGATTAATGATACCGTAATAGAGAATACTGTATTGTCTGATTAATAATACTGTGAGGAAAGCTTAGAACAATAGGTTGAATGATGAAAATGTTTAGCCACATGAAGGACATGGATTAATGATACAGTAATAGAGAATACTGTATTGTCTGATTAATAATACTGTGAGAAGCTTAGAACAATAGGTTGAATGAAGAAAATGTTTAGCCACATGAAGGACATGGATTAATGATACAGTAATAGAGAATACTGTATTGTCTGATTAATAATACTGTGAGGAAAGCTTAGAACAATAGGATTTTGAATGATGAAAATGTTTAGCCACAGAGGACATGGATTAATGATACAGTAATAGAGAATACTGTATTGTCTGATTAATAATACTGTGAGGAAAGCTTAGAACAATAGGTTGAATGATGAAAATGTTTAGCCACATGAAGGACATGGATTAATGATACAGTAATAGAGAATACTGTATTGTCTGATTAATACTACTGTGAGGAAAGCTTAGAACAATAGGTTGAATGATGAAAATGTTTAGCCACATGAAGGACATGGATTAATGATACAGTAATAGAGAATACTGTATTGTCTGATTAATAATACTGTGAGGAAAGCTTAGAACAATAGGTTGAATAGTGAAAATGTTTAGCCACATGAAGGACATGGATTAATGATACAGTAATGAGAATACTGTATTGTCTGATTAATAATACTGTGAGGAAAGCTTAGAACAATAGGTTGAATGAAGAAAATGTTTAGCCACATGAAGGACATGGATTAATGATACAGTAATAGAGAATACTGTATTGTCTGATTAATAATACTGTGAGGAAAGCTTAGAACAATAGGTTGAATGATGAAAATGTTTAGCCACATGAAGGACATGGATTAATGATACAGTAATAGAATACTGTATTGTACGATTAATACTGTGAGGAAAGCTTAGAACAATAGGTTGAATGATGAAAATGTTTAGCCACATGAAGGACATGGATTAATGATACAGTAATAGAGAATACTGTATTGTCTGATTAATAATACTGTGAGAAAGCTTAGAACAATAGGTTGAATGATGAAAATGTTTAGCCACATGAAGGACATGGATTAATGATACAGTAATAGAATACTGTATTGTCTGATTAATAATACTGTGAGGAAAGCTTAGAACAACAGGTTGAATGATGAAAATGTTTAGCCACATGAAGGACATGGATTAATGATACAGTAGCTAAAAATCTGTATTGTCTGATTAATAATACTGTGAGGAAAGCTTAGAACAATAGGTTGAATGATGAAAATGTTTAGCCACATGAAGGACATGGATTAATGATGCAGTAATAGAGAATACTGTATTGTCTAGTTAATAATACTGTGAGAAGCTTAGAACAATAGGTTGAATGATGAAAATGTTTAGCCACATGAAGGACATGGATTAATGATACAGTAATAGAGAATACTGTATTGTCTGATTAATAATACTGTGAGGAAAGCTTAGAACAATAGGTTGAATGATGAAAATGTTTAGCCACATGAAGGACATGGATTAATGATACAGTAATAGAGAATACTGTATTGTCTGATTAATAATACTGTGAGGAAAACTTAGAACAATAGGTTGAATGAAGAAAATGTTTAGCCACGCAGAAGGACATGGATTAATGATACTGACTAATAGAGAATACTGTATTGTCTGATTAATAATACTGTGAGGAAAGCTTAGAACAATAGGTTGAATGATGAAAATGTTTAGCCACATGAAGGACATGGATTAATGATACAGTAATAGAGAATACTACCTTGTCTGATTAATAATACTGTGAGAAAGCAGAACAATAGGTTGAATGATGAAAATGTTTAGCCACATGAAGGACATGGATTAATGATACAGTAATAGAGAATACTGTATTGTCTGATTAATAATACTGTGAGGAAAGCTTAGAACAATAGGTTGAATGATGAAAATGTTTAGCCACATGAAGGACATGGATTAATGATACAGTAATAGAGAATACTGTATTGTCTGATTAATAATACTGCTGAGGAAAGCTTAGAACAATAGGTTGAATGATAGAAAATGTTTAGCATGAACATGATTAATGATACAGTAATAGAGAATACTGTATTGTCTGATTAATAATACTGTGAGGAAAGCTTAGAACAATAGGTTGAATAGAAGAAAATGTTTAGCCACATGAAGGACATGGACAATGATACAGTAATAGAGAATACTGTATTGTACGATTAATACTACTGAAGGCTTGAACAATAGGTTGAATGATGAAAATGTTTAGCCACATGAAGGACATGGATTAATGATACAGTAATAGAGAATACTGTATTGTCTGATTAATAATACTGTGAGGAAAGCTTAGAACAATAGGTTGAATGATGAAAATGTTTAGCCACATGAAAGGACATGGATTAATGATACAGTAATAGAGAATACTGTATTTATTCTGATTAATACTACTGTGAGGAAAGCTTAGAACAATAGGTTGAATGAAGAAAATGTTTAGCCACATAGAAGGACATGGATTAATGATACAGTAATAGAGAATACTGTATTGTCTGATTAATAATACTGTGAGGAAAGCTTAGAACAATAAGGTTGAATGATGAAAATGTTTAGCCACATGAAGGACATGGATTAATGATACAGTAATAGAGAATACTGTATTGTCTGATTAATAATACTGTGCTGAGAAGCTTGAAGACAATAGGTTGAATGAAGAAAATGTTTAGCCACATGAAGGACATGGATTAATGATACAGTAGCAAAGTACTGTATTGTCTGATTAATAATACTGTGAGGAAGCTTAGAACAATAGGTTGAATGATGAAAATGTTTAGCCACATGAAGGACATGGATTAATGATACAGTAATAGAGAATACTGTATTGTCTGATTAATAATACTGTGAGGAAAACACAGACAATGAGTTGAATGATGAAAATGTTTAATACATGAAGGACATGGATTAATGATACAGTAATAGAGAATACTGTATTGTCTGATTAATAATACTGTGAGGAAAGCTTAAGAACACATGGGTTGAATGAAGAAAATGTTTAGCTACATGAAGGACATGGATTAATGATACAGTAATAGAGGCCACTGTATTGTCTGATGATTAATAATACTGTGAGAAGCTTAGAACAATAGGTTGAATGAAGAAAATGTTTCGCCACATGAAGGACATGGATTAATGATACAGTAATAGAAATACTGTATTGTCTGATTAATACTACTGTGGAAAGCTTAGAACAATAGGTTGAATGATGAAAATGTTTAGCCACATGAAGGACATGGATTAATGATGCAGTAAACAGAGAATACTGTATTGTCTGATTAATAATACTGTGAGGAAAGCTTAGAACAATAGGTTGAATGAAGAAAATGTTATTTGCTTCACATGAAGGACATGGATTAATGATACAGTAATAGAGAATACTGTATTGTCTGATTAATAATACTGTGAGAAAGCTTAGAACAATAGGTTGAATGAAGAAAATGTTTAGCCACATGAAGGACATGGATTAATGATACAGTAATAGAGAATACTGTATTGTCTGATTAATAATACTGTGAAGAGCTTAGAACAATAGGTTGAATGAAGAAAATGTTTAGCCACATGAAGGACATGGATTAATGATACAGTAATAGAATACTGTATTGTCTGATTAATAATACTGTGAGGAAAGCTTAGAACAATAGGTTGAATGATGAAAATGTTTAGCCACATGAAGGACATGGATTAATGATACAGTAATAGAGAATACTGTATTGTCTGATTAATAATACTGTGAGAAGCTTAGAACAATAGGTTGAATAGAAGAAAATGTTTAGCCACATGAAGGACATGGATTAATGATACAGTAATAGAGAATACACATTGTCTGATTAATAATACTGTGAGGAAAGCTTAGAACAATAGGTTGAATGAAGAAAATGTTTAGCCACATGAAGGACATGGATTAATGATACAGTAATAGAGAATACTGTATTGTCTGATTAATACTACTGTGAGGAAAGCTTAGAACAATAGGTTGAATGATGAAAATGTTTAGCCACATGAAGGACATGGATTAATGATACAGTAATAGAATACTGTATTGTCTGATTAATAATACTGTGAGGAAAACTAGAACAATAGGTTGAATGATGAAAATGTTTAGCCACATGAAGGACATGGATTAATGATACAGTAATAGAATACTGTATTGTCTGATTAATACTACTGTGAGGAAAGCTTAGAACAATAGGTTGAATGATGAAAATGTTTAGCCACATGAAGGACATGGATTAATGATACAGTAATAGAATACTGTATTGTCTGATTAATAATACTGTGAGGAAAGCTTAGAACAATAGGTTGAATGAAGAAAATGTTTAGCCACTGAAGGACATGGGATTAATGATACAGTAATAGAATACTGTATTGTCTGATTAATACTACTGTGAGGAAAGCTTAGAACAATAGGTTGAATGATGAAAATGTTTAGCCACATGAAGGACATGGATTAATGATACAGTAATAGAGAATACTGTATTGTCTGATTAGTAATACTGTGAGGAAAGCTTAGAACAATAGTTGAATGATGAAAATGTTTAGCCACATGAAGGACATGGATTAATGATACAGTAATAGAGAATACTGTATTGTCTGATTAATAATACTGTGAAAGCTTAGAACAATAGGTTGAATGAAGAAAATGTTTAGCCACATGAAGGACATGGATTAATGATACAGTAATAGAGAATACTGTATTGTCTGATTAATACTACTGTGAGGAAAGCTTAGAACAATAGGTTGAATGATGAAAATGTTTAGCCACATGAAGGACATGGATTAATGATACAGTAATAGAGAATACTGTATTGTCTGATTAATAATACTGTGAGGAAAGCTTAGAACTATTAGGTTGAATGATGAAAATGTTTAGCCACATGAAGGACATGGATTAATGATACAGTAATAGAGAATACTGTATTGTCTGATTAATACTACTGTGAGGAAAGCTTAGAACAATAGGTTGAATGATGAAAATGTTTAGCCACATGAAGGACATGGATTAATGATACAGTAATGAAAATACTGTATTGTCTGATTAATAATACTGTGAGGAAAGCTTAGAACAATAGGTTGAATGAAGAAAATGTTTAGCCACATGAAGGACATGAGTTAATGATACAGTAATAGAGAATACTGTATTGTCTGATTAATAATACTGTGAGAAAGCTTAGAACAATAGGTTGAATGATGAAAATGTTTAGCCACATGAAGGACATGGATTAATGATACAGTAATAGAGAATACTGTATTGTCTGATTAATACTACTGTGAGGAAAGCTTAGAACAATAGGTTGAATGATGAAAATGTTTAGCCACATGAAGGACATGGATTAATGATACAGTAATAGAGAATACTGTATTGTCTGATTAATAATACTGTGAGGAAAGCTTAGAACAATAGGTTGAATGATGAAAATGTTTAGCCACATGAGGACATGGATTAATGATACAGTAATAGAGAATACTGTGATACATACAGTTAATAATACTGTGAGGAAAGCTTAGAACAATAGGTTGAATGATGAAAATGTTTAGCCACATGAAGGACATGGATTAATGATACAGTAATAGAGAATACTGTGTTGTCTGATTAATATTACTGTGAGGAAAGCTTAGAACAATAGGTTGAATGATGAAAATGTTTAGCCACATGAAGGACATGGATTAATGATACAGTAATAGAGAATACTGTATTGTCTGATTAATACTACTGTATGACTTAGAACATTGAGTTGAATGATGAAAATGTTTAGCCACATGAAGGACATGGATTAATGATACAGTAATAGAGAATACTGTATTGTACAGTTAATAATACCATGAGAGAAAGCTTAGAACAATAGGTTGAATGAAGAAAAATGTTTAGCCACATGAAGGACATGGATTAATGATACAGTAATAGAGTACTGTATTGTCTGATTAATAATACTGTGAGGAAAGCTTAGAACAATAGGTTGAATGAAGAAAATGTTTAAGCACATGAAGGACATGGATTAATGATACAGTAATAAAATACTGTATTGTCTGATTAATAATACTGTGAGGAAAGCTTAGAACAATAGGTTGAATGATGAAAATGTTTAGCCACATGAAGGACATGGATTAATGATACAGTAATAGAGAATACTGTATTGTCTGATTAATACTGTGAGGAAAGCTTAGAACAATAGGTTGAATGATGAAAATGTTTAGCCACATGAAGGACATGGATTAATGATACAGTAATAGAGAATACTGTGTTGTCTGATTAATAATACTGTGAAGACTTAGAACAATAGGTTGAATGATGAAAATGTTTAGCCACATGAAGGACATGGATTAATGATACAGTAATAGAGAATACTGTATTGTCTGATTAATAATACTGTGAGGAAAGCTTAGAACAATAGGTTGAATGAAGAAAATGTTTAGCCACATGAAGGACATGGATTAATGATACAGTAATAGAGAATACTGTATTGTCTGATTAATACTACTGTGAGGAAAGCTTAGAACAATGGGTTGAATGATGAAAATGTTTAGCCACATGAAGGACATGGATTGATACAGTAATAGAGAATACTGTATTGTCTGATTAATAATACTGTGAGAAAGCTTAGAACAATAGGTTGAATGATGAAAATGTTTAGCCACATGAAGGACATGGATTAATGATACCGGTAATAGAGAATACTGTATTGTCTAGTTAATACTACTGTGAGGAAAGCTTAGAACAATAGGATTTGAATGATGAAAATGTTTAGCCACATGAAGGACATGAATTAATGATACAGTAATAGAGAATACTGTATTGTCTGATTAATAATACTGTGAGGAAAGCTTAGAACAATAGGTTGAATGAAGAAAATGTTTAGCCACATGAAGGACATGGATTAATGATACAGTAATAGAGAATACTGTATTGTCTGATTAATACTACTGCAGAAAGCTTAGAACAATAGGTTGAATGATGAAAATGTTTAGCCACATGAAGGACATGGATTAATGATACAGTAATAGAGAATACTGTGTTGTCTGATTAATAATACTGTGAGGAAAGCTTAGAACAATAGGTTGAATGATGAAAATGTTTAGCCACATGAAGGACATGGATTAATGATACAGTAATAGAGAATACTGTATTGTCTGATTAATAATACTGTGAGGAAAGCTTAGAACAATAGGTTAAGATGAAGAAAATGTTTAGCCACATGAAGGACATGGATTAATGATACAGTAATAAGGAAATACTGTATTGTCTGATTAATACTACTGTGAGAAAACTTAGAACAATAGGTTGAATGATGAAAATGTTTAGCCACATGAAGGACATGGATTAATGATACAGTAATAGAGAATACTGTATTGTCTGATTAATAATACTGTGAGGAAAACTTAGAACAATAGGTTGAATGATGAAAATGTTTAGCCACATGAAGGACATGGATTAATGATACAGTAATAGAGAATACTGTGTTGTCTAGTTAATACTACTGTGAGGAAAGCTTAGAACAATAGGTTGAATGATGAAAATGTTTAGCCACATGAAGGACATGGATTAATGATACAGTAATAGAGAATACTGTATTGTCTGATTAATAATACTGTGAGGAAAGCTTAGAACAATAGGTTGAATGAAGAAAATGTTTAGCCACATGAAGGACATGGATTAATGATACAGTAATAGAGAATACTGTATTGTCTGATTAATAATACTGTGAGGAAAGCTTAGAACAATAGGTTGAATGATGAAAATGTTTAGCCACATGAAGGACATGGATTAATGATACAGTAATAGAGAATATATTGTCTGATTAATACTACTGTGAGAAAGCAGACAATAGGTTGAATGATGAAAATGTTTAGCCACATGAAGGACATGGATTAATGATACAGTAATAGAGAATACTGTATTGTCTGATTAATAATACTGTGAGGAAAGCTTAGAACAATAGGTTGAATGATGAAAATGTTTAGCCACATGAAGGACATGGATTAATGATACAGTAATAGAGAATACTGTATTGTCTGATTAATAATACTGTGAGGAAAGCTTAGAACAATAGGTTGAATGATGAAAATGTTTAGCCACATGAAGGACACTGATTAATGATACAGTAATAGAGAATACTGTATTGTCTGATTAATAATACTGTGAGGAAAGCTTAGAACAATAGGTTGAATGATGAAAATGTTTAGCCACATGAAGGACATGGATTAATGATACAGTAATAGAGAATACTGTATTGTCTGATTAATACTGTGAGGGAAAGCTTAGAACAATAGGTTGAATGATGAAAATGTTTAGCCACATGAAGGACATGGATTAATGATACAGTAATAGAGAATACTGTATTGTCTGATTAATAATACTGTGAGGAAAGCTTAGAACAATAGGTTGAATGATGAAAATGTTTAGCCACATGAAGGACATGGATTAATGATACAGTAATAGAGAATACTGTATTGTGGAACTATTAATACTGTGAGGAAAGCTTAGAACAATAGGTTGAATGATGAAAATGTTTAGCCACATGAAGGACATGGATTAATGATACAGTAATAGAATACTGCATTGTCTGATTAATAATACTGTAGAAACTTAGAACAATAGGTTGAATGATGAAAATGTTTAGCCACATGAAGGACATGGATTAATGATACAGTAACAGAGAATACTGTATTGTCTGATTAATACTACTGTGAGAAAGCTTAGAACAATAGGTTGAATGATGAAAATGTTCATACATGAAGGACATGGATTAATGATACAGTAATAGAGAATACTGTATTGTCTGATTAATAATACTGTAAGGAAAGCTTAGAACAATAGGTTGAATGATGAAAATGTTTAGCCACATGAAGGACATGGATTAATGATACAGTAATGAAATACTGTATTATCTGATTAATAATACTGTGAGGAAAGCTTAGAACAATAGGTTGAATGATGAAAATGTTTAGCCACATGAAGGACATGGATTAATGATACAGTAATAGAGAATACTGTATTGTCTGATTAATAATACTGTGAGAAGCTTAGAACAATAGGTTGAATGATGAAAATGTTTAGCCACATGAAGGACATGGATTAATGATACAGTAATAGAGAATACTGTATTGTCTGATTAATACTACTGTGAGGAAAGCTTAGAACAATAGGTTGAATGATGAAAATGTTTAGCCACATGAAGGACATGGATTAATGATACAGTAATAGAGAATACTGTATTGTCTGATTAATAATACTGTGAGGAAAGCTTAGAACAATAGGTTGAATGATGAAAATGTTTAGCCACATGAAGGACATGGATTAATGATACAGTAATAGGGAGCTGTATTACATATGATTAATAATACTGTGAGGAAAGCTTAGAACAATAGGTTGGATGATGAAAATGTTTAGCCACATGAAGGACATGGATTAATGATACAGTAATAGAGAATACTGTATTGTCTGATTAATAATACTGTGAGGAAAGCTTAGAACAATAGGTTGAATGATGAAAATGTTTAGCCACATGAAGGACATGAGTTAATGATACAGTAATAGAGAATACTGTATTGTCTGATTAATAATACTGTGAGGAAAGCAGAACAATAGGTTGAATGAAGAAAATGTTTAGCCACATGAAGGACATGGATTAATGATACAGTAATAGAGAATACTGTATTGTCTGATTAATAATACTGTGAGAAGCTTAGAACAATAGGTTGAATGAAGAAAATGTTTAGCCACATGAAGGACATGGATTAATGATACAGTAATAGAGAATACTGTATTGTCTGATTAATATACTGTGAGGAAAGCTTAGAACAATAGGTTGAATGAAGAAAATGTTTAGCCACATGAAGGACATGGATTAATGATACAGTAATAGAGAATGCTGTATTGTCTGATTAATAATACTGTGAGCTTGAACAATAAATTGAATGAAGAAAATGTTTAGCCACATGAAGGACATGGATTAATGATACAGTAATAGAGAATACTGTATTGTCTGATTAATAATACTGTGAGGAAAGCTTAGAACAATAGGTTGAATGAAGAAAATGTTTAGCCACATGAAGGACATGGATTAATGATACAGTAATAGAGAATACTGTATTGTCTGATTAATAATACTGTAGGAAAGCTTAGAACAATAGGTTGAATGAAAATGTTTAGCCACATGAAGGACATGGATTAATGATACAGTAATAGAGAATACTGTATTGTCTGATTAATAATACTGTGAGGAAAGCTTAGAACAATAGGTTGAATGAAGAAAATGTTTAGCCACATGAAGGACATGGATTAATGATACAGTAATAGAGAATACTGTATTGTCTGATTAATAATACTGTGAGGAAAGCTTAGAACAATAGGTTGAATGATGAAAATGTTTAGCCACATGAAGGACATGGATTAATGATACAGTAATAGAATACTGTATTGTCTGATTAATAATACTGTGAGGAAAGCTTAGAACAATAGGTTGAATGAAGAAAATGTTTAGCCACATGAAGAGACATGGATTAATGATACAGTAATAGAGAATACTGTATTGTCTGATTAATAATACTGTGACTTAGAACAATAGGTTGAATGATGAAAATGTTTAGCCACATGAAGGACATGGATTAATGATACAGTAATAGAAATACTGTATTGTCTGATTAATAATACTGTGAGGAAAGCTTAGAACAATAGGTTGAATGAAGAAAATGTTTAGCCACATGAAGGACATGGATTAATGATACAGTAATAGAGAATACTGTGTGTCTGATTAATAATACTGTGAGAGCTTAGAACAATAGGTTGAATGATGAAAATGTTTAGCCACATGAAGGACATGGATTAATGATACAGTAATAGAGAATACTGTATTGTCTGATTAATAATACTGTGAGGAAAGCTTAGAACAATAGGTTGAATGATGAAAATGTTTAGCCACATGAAGGACATGGATTAATGATACAGTAATAGAGAATACTGTATTGTCTGATTAATAATACTGTGAGGAAGCTTAGAACAATAGGTTGAATGATGAAAATGTTTAGCCACATGAAGGACATGGATTAATGATACAGTAATAGAGAATACTGTATTGTCTGATTAATAATACTGTGAGGAAAGCTTAGAACAATAGGTTGAATGATGAAAATGTTTAGCCACATGAAGGACATGGATTAATGTGATACAGTAATAGAATACTGTATTGTCTGATTAATAATACTGTAGGGAAAGCTTAGAACAATAGGTTGAATGAAGAAAATGTTTAGCCACATGAAGGACATGGATTAATGATACAGTAATAGAGAATACTGTATTGTCTGATTAATAATACTGTGAGAAGACTTAGAACAATAGGTTGAATGAAGAAAATGTTTAGCCACATGAAGGACATGGATTAATGATACAGTAATAGAATACTGTATTATATGATTAATAATACTGTGAGGAAAACAGAACAATAGTTGAATGATGAAAATGTTTGTACATAGAAGGACATGGATTAATGATACAGCAGGAATACTGTATTGTCTGATTAACAGCATACTGTGAGGAAAGCTTAGAACAATGATTTGAATGAAGAAAATGTTTAGCCACATGAAGGACATGGATTAATGATACAGTAATAGAGAATACTGTATTGTCTGATTAATAATACTGTGAGGAAAGCTTAGAGCAATGAGTTGAATGTTTAATGTTTTAGCCACATGAAGGACATGGATTAATGATACAGTAATAGAGAATACCTTGTTATCTGATTAATATACTGTGAGAAGCTTAGAACAATAGGTTGAATGATGAAAATGTTTAGCCACATGGAAAGGACATGGATTAATGATACAGTAATAAGAATACTGTATTGTCTGATTAATAATACTGTGAAACTTAGAACAATAGGTTGAATGAAGAAAATGTTTAGCCACATGAAGGACATGATTAATGATACAGTAATAGAGAATACTGTATTGTCTGATTAATAATACTGTGAGGAAAGCTTAGAACAATAGGTTGAATGAAGAAAATGTTTAGCCACATGGAAGGACATGGATTAATGATACAGTAATGAAGAGCTCTCATGTTGTCTAGTTATCAATACTGTGAGGAAAGCTTAGAACAATAGGTTGAATGAAGAAAATGTTTAGCCACATGAAGGACATGGATTAATATGATACCGTAATAGGGAAATACTGTGTCTGATTAATAATACTGTGAGGAGAGAAACTTGAACAATAGGTTGAATGAAGAAAATGTTTAGCCACATGAAGGACATGATTAATGATACAGTAGAATACTGTATTGTCTGATTAATAATACTGTGGAAAACTTAGAACAATAAGGATGAATGAAGAAAATGTTTAGCCACATGAACTGTGGATTAATGATACAGTAATAGAGAATACTGTATTGTCTGATTAATAATACTGTGAGGAAAGCTTAGAACAATAGGTTGAATGAAGAAAAATGTTTAGCCACATGAAGGACATGGATTAATGATGA
Organism: Ascarosepion bandense; assembly: GCA_037127315.1. Classification (NCBI taxonomy): domain Eukaryota; kingdom Metazoa; phylum Mollusca; class Cephalopoda; order Sepiida; family Sepiidae; genus Ascarosepion; species Ascarosepion bandense. The sequence continues at coordinate 5,876 of JBBBDQ010016847.1, read as the reverse complement.
TAATAGAGAATACTGTATTGTCTGATTAATAATATAATAAGGAAAGCTTAGAACAATAGGTTGAATATAGAAGAAAATGTTTAGCCACATGAAGGACATGGATTAATGATACAGTAATAGAGAATACTGTATTGTCTGATTAATAATACTGTAGAGGAAAGCTTAGAACAATAGGTTGAATGAAGAAAATGTTTAGCCACATGAAGGACATGGATTAATGATACAGTAATAGAGAATACTGTATTGTCTGATTAATAATACTGTGAGGAAAGCAGAACAATAGGTTGAATGAAGAAAATGTTTAGCCACATGAAGGACATGGATTAATGATACAGTAATAGAGAATACTGTATTGTCTGATTAATAATACTGTGAGGAAAAGCTTAGAACAATAGGTTGAATGAAGAAAATGTTTAGCCACATGAAGGACATGGATTAATGATACAGTAATAGAGAATACTGTGTCTGATTAATAATACTGTGAGGAAAGCTTAGAACAATAGGTTGAATGAAGAAAATGTTTAGCCACATGAAGGACATGGATTAATGATACAGTAATAGAGAATACTGTATTGTCTGATTAATAATACTGTGAGGAAAGCTTAGAACAATAGGTTGAATGAAGAAAATGTTTAGCCACATGAAGGACATGGATTAATGATATAGTAATAGAGAATACTGTATTGTCTGATTAATAATACTGTGAGAGAAGCTTAGAACAATAGGTTGAAGAAAATGTTTAGCCACATGAAGGACATGGATTAATGATACAGTAATAGAGAATACTGTATTGTCTGATTAATAATACTGTGAGGAAAGCTTAGAACAATAGGTTGAATGATGAAAATGTTTAGCCACATGAAGGACATGGATTAATGATACAGTAATAGAGAATACTGTATTGTCTGATTAATAATACTGTGAGGAAAGCTTAGAACAATAGGGTGAATGAAGAAAATGTTTAGCCACACTGAAGGTCATGGATTAATGATACAGTAATAGAGAATACTGTATTGTCTGATTAATAATACTGTGAGGAAAGCTTAGAACAATAGGTTGAATGATGAAAATGTTTAGCCACATGAAGGACATGGATTAATGATACAGTAATAGAGAATACTGTATTGTCTGATTAATAATACTGTGAGGAAAGCTTAGAACAATAGGTTGAATGAAGAAAATGTTTAGCCATGAGGACATGGATTAATGATACAGTAATAGAATACTGTATTGTCTGATTAATAATACTGTGAGGAAAGCTTAGAACAATAGGTTGAATGAAGAAAATGTTTAGCCACATGAAGGACATGGATTAATGATACAGTAATAGAGAATACTGTATTGTCTGATTAATAATACTGTGAGGAAAGCTTAGAACAATAGGTTGAATGATGAAAATGTTTAGCCACATGAAGGACATGGATTAATGATACAGTAATAGAGAATACTGTATTGTCTGATTAATAATACTGTGAGGAAAGCTTAGAACAATAGGTTGAATGATGAAAATGTTTAGCCACATGAAGGACATGGATTAATGATACAGTAATAGAGAATGCTGTATTGTCTGATTAATAATACTGTGAAGCTTAGAACAATAGGTTGAATGAAGAAAATGTTTAGCCACATAGGAGTCATGGATTAATGATACAGTAATAGAGAATACTGTATTGTCTGATTAATAATACTGTGAGGAAAGCTTAGAACAATAGGTTGAATGATGAAAATGTTTAGCCACATGAAGGACATGGATTAATGATACAGTAATAGAGAATACTGTATTGTCTGATTAATAATACTGTGAGGAAAGCTTAGAACAATAGGTTGAATGAAGAAAATGTTTAGCCACATGAAGGACATGGATTAATGATACAGTAATAGAGAATACTGTATTGTCTGATTAATAATACTGTGAGGAAAGCTTAGAACAATAGGTTGAATGAAGAAAATGTTTAGCCACATGAAGGACATGGATTAATGATACAGTAATGAGAATACTGTATTGTCTGATTAATAATACTGTGAGGAAAGCTTGAAGACAATAGGTTGAATGAAAATGGCATACATGAAGGTCATGGATTAATGATACAGTAATAGAGAATACTGTATTGTCTGATTAATAATACTGTGAAAGCTTAGAACAATAGGTTGAATGATGAAAATGTTTAGCCACATGAAGGACATGGATTAATGATACAGTAATAGAGAATACTGTATTGTCTGATTAATAATACTGTGAGGAAAGCTTAGAACAATAGGTTGAATGAAGAAAATGTTTAGCCACATGAAGGACATGGATTAATGATACAGTAATAGAGAATACTGTATTGTCTGATTAATAATACTGTGAGGAAAGCTTAGAACAATAGGTTGAATGAAGAAAATGTTTAGCCACATGAAGGACATACAGTTAATGATACAGTAATAGAGAATACTGTATTGTCTGATTAATAATACTGTAGGAAAGCTTAGAACAATAGGTTGGATGATGAAAATATTTAATACATGAAGGTCATGGATTAATGATACAGTAATAGAGAATACTGTATTGTCTGATTAATAATACTGTGAGGAAAGCTTAAAAAAAAAAAAAAAAAAAAAAAAAAAAAAAAAGGTTGAATGAAGAAAATGTTTAGCCACATGAAGGACATGGATTAATGATACAGTAATAGAGAATACTGTATTGTCTGATTAATAATACTGTGAGAGAAACTTAGAACAATAGGTTGAATGATGAAAATGTTTGGCAAAAGGACATGGATTAATGATACAGTAATAGAGAATACTGTATTGTCTGATTAATAATACTGTGAGGAAAGCTTAGAACAATAGGTTGAATGATGAAAATGTTTAGCCACATGAAGGACATGGATTAATGATACAGTAATAGAGAATACTGTATTGTCTGATTAATACTACTGTGAGGAAAGCTTAAGACAATAGGTTGAATGAAGAAAATGTTTAGCCACATGAAGGACATGGATTAATGATACAGTAATAGAGAATACTGTATTGTCTGATTAATAATACTGTGAGGAAAGCTTAGAACAATAGGTTGAATGATGAAAATGTTTAGCCATGAAGGACATGGATTAATGATACAGTAATAGAATACTGTATTGTCTGATTAATACTACTGTGAGGAAAGCTTAGAACAATAGGTTGAATGAAGAAAATGTTTAGCCACATGAAGGACATGGATTAATGATACAGTAATAGAGAATACTGTGTCTGATTAATAATACTGTGAGGAAAGCTTAGAACAATAGGTTGAATGAAGAAAATGTTTAGCCACATGAAGGACATGGATTAATGATACAGTAATAGAGAATACTGTATTGTCTGATTAATAATACTGTGAGGAAAGCTTAGAACAATAGGTTGAATGATGAAAATGTTTAGCCACATGAAGGTCATGGATTAATGATACAGTAATAGAGAATACTGTATTGTCTGATTAATAATACTGTGAGAAGCTTAGAACAATAGGTTGAATGAAGAAAATGTTTAGCCACATGAAGGACATGGATTAATGATACAGTAATAGAGAATACTGTATTGTCTGATTAATAATACTGTGAGGAAAGCTTAGAACAATAGGTTGAATGATGAAAATGTTTAGCCACATGAAGGACATGGATTAATGATACAGTAATAGAGAATACTGTATTGTCTGATTAATAATACTGTGAGGAAAGCTTAGAACAATAGGTTGAATGATGAAAATGTTTAGCCACATGAAGGACATGGATTAATGATACAGTAATGAGAATACTGTATTGTCTGATTAATACTACAGCGGAAAGCTTAGAAGAATAGGTTGAATGAAGAAAATGTTTAGCCACATGAAGGACATGGATTAATGATACAGTAATAGAATACTGTATTGTCTGATTAATAATACTGTGAGGAAAGCTTAGAACAATAGGTTGAATGATGAAAATGTTTAGCCACATGAAGGACATGGATTAATGATACAGTAATAGAGAATACTGTATTGTCTGATTAATACTACTGTGAGGAAAGCTTAGAACAATAGGTTGAATGAAGAAAATGTTTAGCCACATGAAGGACATGGATTAATGATACAGTAATAGAATACTGTATTGTCTGATTAATAATACTGTGAGGAAAGCTTAGAACAATAGGTTGAATGAAGAAAATGTTTAGCCACATGAAGGACATGGATTAATGTTACAGTAATAGAGAATACTGTATTGTCTGATTAATAATACTGTGAGAGCTTAGAACAATAGGTTGAATGAAGAAAATGTTTAGCCACATGAAGGACATGGATTAATGATACAGTAATAGAGAATACTGTATTGTCTGATTAATAATACTGTGAGGAAGCTTAGAACAATAGGTTGAATGAAGAAAATGTTTAGCCACATGAAGGACATGGATTAATGATACAGTAATAGAGAATACTGTATTGTCTGATTAATAATACTGTGAGGAAAGCTTAGAACAATAGGTTGAATGAAGAAAATGTTTAGCCACATGAAGGACATGGATTAATGATACAGTAATAGAGAATACTGTATTGTCTGATTAATAATACTGTGAGGAAAGCTTAGAACAATAGGTTGAATGATGAAAATGTTTAGCCACATGAAGGACATGGATTAATGATACAGTAATAGAGAATACTGTATTGTCTGATTAATACTACTGTGAGGAAAGCTTAGAACAATAGGTTGAATGAAGAAAATGTTTAGCCACATGAAGGACATGGATTAATGATACAGTAATAGAGAATACTGTATTGTCTGATTAATAATACTGTGAGGGAAAGCTTAGAACAATAGGTTGAATGAAGAAAATGTTTAGCCACATGAAGGACATGGATTAATGATACAGTAATAGAGAATACTGTATTGTCTGGTTAATAATACTGTGAGGAAAGCTTAGAACAATAGGTTGAATGAAGAAAATGTTTAGCCACATGAAGGACATGGATTAATGATACAGTAATAGAATACTGTATTGTCTGATTAATAATACTGTGAGGAAAGCTTAGAACAATAGGTTGAATGATGAAAATGTTTAGCCACATGAAGGACATGGATTAATGATACAGTAATAGAGAATACTGTATTGTCTGATTGAATAATACTGTGAGGAAAGCTTAGAACAATAGGTTGAATGAAGAAAATGTTTAGCCACATGAAGGACATGGATTAATGATACAGTAATAGAGAATACTGTATTGTCTGATTAATAATACTGTGAGGAAAGCTTAGAACAATAGGTTGAATGATGAAAATGTTTAGCCACATGAAGGACATGGATTAATGATACAGTAATAGAGAATACTGTATTGTCTGATTAATAATACTGTGAGGAAAGCTTAGAACAATAGGTTGAATGAAGAAAATGTTTAGCCACATGAAGGACATGGATTAATGATACAGTAATAGAGAATACTGTATTGTCTGATTAATAATACTGTGAGCTTAGAACAATAGGTTGAATGAAGAAAATGTTTAGCCACATGAAGGACATGGATTAATGATACAGTAATAGAATACTGTATTGTCTGATTAATAATACTGTGAGGAAAGCTTAGAACAATAGGTTGAATGATGAAAATGTTTAGCCACATGAAGGACATGGATTAATGATACAGTAATAGAGAATACTGTATTGTCTGATTAATACTACTGTGAGGAAAGCTTAGAACAATAGGTTGAATGAAGAAAATGTTCAACCACATAGAAAGGACATGGATTAATGATACAGTAATAGAATACTGTATTGTCTGATTAATAATACTGTGAGGAAAGCTTAGAACAATAGGTTGAATGAAGAAAATGTTTAGCCACATGAAGGACATGGATTAATGATACAGTAATAGAGAATACTGTATTTTC
>JBBBDQ010016843.1:0-12022 GCA_037127315.1 Ascarosepion bandense | reverse complement strand
TAATACTGTGAAGAGAGCTTAGAACAATAGGTTGAATGAAGAAAATGTTTGTACATGAGGAATGTGGATTAATGATACAGTAATAGAGAATACTGTATTGTCTGATTAATAATACTGTGAGGAAAGCTTAGAATAATGGATTGAATGATGAAAATGTTTAGCCACATGAAGGTCATGGATTAATGATACAGTAATAGAGAATACTGTATTGTCTGATTAATAATACTGTGAGGAAAGCTTAGAACAATAGGTTGAATGAAGAAAATGTTTAGCCACATAGAAAGGTCATGGATTAATGATACAATGAATACAGAAATTACTGTATTGTCTGATTAATAATACTGTGAGGAAAGCTTAGAACAATAGGTTGAATGATGAAAATGTTTAGCCACACTGAAGGTCATGGATTAATGATACAGTAATAGAGAATACTGTATTGTCTGATTAATAATACTGTGAGGAAAGCTTAGAACAATGGTTGAATGATGAAAATGTTTAGCCACATGAAGGACATGGATTAATGATACAGTAATGAGAATACTGTATTGTCTGATTAATAATACTGTGAGAAGCTTAGAGACAATAGGTTGAATGATGAAAATGTTTAGCCACATGAAGGACATGGATTAATGATACAGTAATAGAGAATACTGTATTGTCTGATTAATAATACTGTGAGGAAAGCTTAGAACAATAGGTTGAATGATGAAAATGTTTAGCCACATGAAGGACATGGATTAATGATACAGTAATAGAATACTGTATTGTCTGATTAATAATACTGTGAAGCTTAGAATTAATAGGTTGAATGATGAAAATGTTTAGCCACATGAAGGACATGGATGAATGATACAGTAATAGAGAATACTGTATTGTCTGATTGATAATACTGTGAGAGAAGCTTAGAACAATAGGTTGAATGAAGAAAATGTTTGGCCATGAAGGTCATGGATTAATGATACAGCCGAATACTGTATTGTCTGATTAATAATACTGTGAGGAAAGCTTAGAACAATAGGTTGAATGAAGAAAATGTTTAGCCACATGAAGGTCATGGATTAATGATACAGTAATAGAATACTGTATTGTCTGATTAATAATACTGTGAGGAAAGCTTAAGACAATAGGTTGAATGATGAAAATGTTTAGCCACATGAAGGTCATGGATTAATGATACAGTAATAGAGAATACTGTATTGTCTGATTAATAATACTGTGAGGAAGCTTAGAACAATAGGTTGAATGATGAAAATGTTTAGCCACATGAAGGTCATGGATTAATGATACAGTAATAGAGAATACTGTATTGTCTGATTAATAATACTGTGAGAAGAAAGCAGAACAAATAGTTAGATGAAAAATGTTTAGCCACATGAAGTCATGGATTAATGATACAGTAATAGAGAATACTGTATTGTCCTGATTAATAATACTGTAGGGAAAGCTTAGAACAATAGGTTGAATGATGAAAATGTTTAGCCACATGAAGGTCATGGATTAATGATACAGTAATAGAATATACTGTATTGTCTGATTAATAATACTGTGAGGAAAGCTTAGAACAATAGGTTGAATGATGAAAATGTTTAGCCACATGAAGGACATGGATTAATGATACAGTAATAGAGAGAATACTGTATTGTCTGATTAATAATATACAACAGAAGCTTAGAACAATAGGTTGAATTAGTGAAAATGTTTAGCCACACTTAAGGAAGGTCATGGATTAATGATACAGTAATAGAATACTGTATTGTCTGATTCAACAACACTGTGAGGAAAGCTTAGAACAATAGGTTGAATGAAGAAAATGTTTAGCCACATGAAGGTCATGGATTAATGATACTGTGGCGAGAATACTGTATTGTCTGATTAATAATACTGTGAGGAAGCTTAGAACAATAGGTTGAATGATGAAAATGTTTAGCCACATGAAGGTCATGGATTAATGATACAGTAATAGGAAACATGACCTTGATTAATAATACTGTGAGGAAAGCTTAGAACAATGAGATTTTGAATGATGAAAATGTTTATACACATGAGTCATGGATTAATGATACAGTAATAGAGAATACTGTATTGTCTGATTAATAATACTGTGAGGAAAGCTTAGAACAATAGGTTGAATGATGAAAATGTTTAGCCACATGAAGGACATGGATTAATGATACAGTAATAGAATACTGTATTGTCTGATTAATAATACTGTGAGGAAAGCTTAGAACAATAGGTTGAATGATGAAAATGTTTAGCCACATGAAGGACATGGATTAATGATACAATTGACAGAGAATACTGTATTGTCTGATTAATAATACTGTGAGGAAAGCTTAGAACAATACGGTTGAATGATGAAAATGTTTAGCCACATGAAGGTCATGGATTAATGATACAGTAATAGAGAATACTGTATTGTCTGATTAATAATACTGTGAGGAAAGCTTAGAACAATAGGTTGAATGATGAAAATGTTTAGCCACATGAAGGTCATGGATTAATGATACAGTAATAGAGAATACTGTATTGTCTGATTAATAATACTGTGAGGAAAGCTTAGAACAGTAATAGGTTGAATGATGAAAATGTTTAGCCACATGAAGGTCATGGATTAATGATACAGTAATAGAGAATACTGTATTGTCTGATTAATAATACTGTGAGGAAAGCTTGAGCAATAGGTTGAATGAAGAAAATGTTTAGCCACATGAAAGGTCATGGATTAATGATACAGTAATAAGAAATACTGTATTGTCTGATTAATAATGTACTGTGAGGAAAGCTTAGAACAATAGGTTGAATGAAGAAAATGTTTAGCCACATGAAGGTCATGGATTAATGATACAGTAATAGAGATACTGTAAATATCTGATTAATAATACTGTGAGGAAAGCTTAGAACAATAGGTTGAATGAAGAAAATGTTTAGCCACATGAAGGTCATGGATTAATGATACAGTAATAGAGAATACTGTATTGTCTGATTAATAATACTGTGAGGAAAGCTTAGAACAATAGGTTGAATGAAGAAAATGTTTATTACATGAAGGTCATGGATTAATGATACAGTAATAGAGAACACTATGTATCTGATTAATATTCTGTGAGGGAAAGCAGAACAATAGGTTGAATGATGAAAATGTTTAGCCACATGAAGGACATGGATTAATGATATAGTAATAGAATACTGTATTGTCTGATTAATAATACTGTAGGAAAGCTTAGAGACAATAGGTTGAATGATGAAAATGTTTAGCCACATGAAGGACATGGATTAATGATATAGTAATAGAGAATACTGTATTGTCTGATTAATAATACTGTGAGGAAAGCTTAGAACAATAGGTTGAATGATGAAAATGTTTAGCCACATGAAGGACATGGATTAATGATACAGTAATAGAGAATACTGTATTGTCTGATTAATAATACTGTGAGGAAAGCTTAGAACAATAGGTTGAATGATGAAAATGTTTAGCCACATGAAGGACATGGATTAATGATATAGTAATAGAGAATACTGTATTGTCTGATTAATAATACTGTGAGAAGCTTAGAACAATAGGTTGAATGATGAAAATGTTTAGCCACATGAAGGACATGGATTAATGATATAGTAATAGAGAATACTGTATTGTCTGATTAATAATACTGTGAGGAAAGCTTAGAACAATAGGTTGAATGATGAAAATGTTTAGCCACATGAAGGACATGGATTAATGATATAGTAATAGAGAATACTGTATTGTCTGATTAATAATACTGTGAGGAAAGCTTAGAACAATAGGTTGAATGATGAAAATGTTTAGCCACATGAAGGACATGGATTAATGATACAGTAATAGAATACTGTATTGTCTGATTAATAATACTGTGAGGAAAGCTTAGAACAATAGGTTGAATGATGAAAATGTTTAGCCACATGAAGGACATGGATTAATGATATAGTAATAGAGAATACTGTATTGTCTGATTAATAATACTGTGAGAAGCTTAGAACAATAGGTTGAATGATGAAAATGTTTAGCCACATGAAGGTCATGGATTAATGATACAGTAATAGAGAATACTGTATTGTCTGATTAATAATACTGTGAAGACTTAGAACAATAGGTTGAATGATGAAAATGTTTAGCCACATGAAGGACATGGATTAATGATATAGTAATAGAATACTGTATTGTCAGTTAATAACACTGTGAGGAAAGCTTAGAACAATAGGTTGAATGAAGAAAATGTTTAGCCACATGAAGGACATGGATTAATGATACAGTAATAGAATACTGTATTGTCTGATTAATAATACTGTAAGGAAAGCTTAGAACAATGAGTTGAATGAAGAAAATGTTTAGCCACATGAAGGACATGGATTAATGATACAGTAATAGAGAATACTGTATTGTCTGATTAATAATACTGTGAGGAAAGCTTAGAACAATAGGTTGAATGAAGAAAATGTTTAGCCACATGAAGGACATGGATTAATGATACAGTAATAGAGAATACTGTATTGTCTGATTAATAATACTGTGAGAAGCTTAGAACAATAGGTTGAATGAAGAAAATGTTTAGCCACATGAAGGACATGGATTAATGATACAGTAATAGAATACTGTATTGTCTGGTTAATAATACTGTGAGGAAAGCCCAAGACAATAGGTTGAATGATGAAAATGTTTAGCCACATGAAGGTCATGGATTAATGATACAGTAATAGAGAATACTGTATTGTCTGATTAATAATACTGTGAGGAAAGCTTAGAACAATGAGTTGAATGAAGAAAATGTTTAGCCACATGAAGGACATGGATTAATGATACAGTAATAGAATACTGTATTGTCTGATTAATAATACTGTGAGGAAAGCTTAGAACAATAGGTTGAATGAAGAAAATGTTTAGCCACATGAAGGACATGGATTAATGATACAGTAATAGAGAATACTGTATTGTCTGATTAATAATACTGTGAGAAAGCTTAGAACAATAGGTTGAATGATGAAAATGTTTAGCCCACATGAAGGTCATGGATTAATGATACAGTAATAGAGAATACTGTATTATCTGATTAATAATACTGTGAGGAAAGCTTAGAACAATAGGTTGAATGAAGAAAATGTTTAGCCACATGAAGGACATGGATTAATGATACAGTAATAGAGAATACTGTATTGTCTGATTAATAATACTGTAGAAGCTTAGAACAATAGGTTGAATAGAAGAAAATGTTTAGCCACATGAAGGACATGGATTAATGATACAGTAATAGAGAATACTGTATTGTCTGATTAATAATACTGTGAGGAAAGCTTAGAACAATAGGTTGAATGAAGAAAATGTTTAGCCACATGAAGGACATGGATTAATGATACAGTAATAGAGAATACTGTATTGTCTGATTAATAATATGAGGAAAGCTTAGAACAATAGGTTGAATGATGAAAATGTTTAGCCACATGAAGGTCATGGATTAATGATACAGTAATAGAGAATACTGTATTGTCTGATTAATAATACTGTGAGGAAAGCTTAGAACAATAGGTTGAATGAAGAAAATGTTTAGCCACATGAAGGACATGGATTAATGATACAGTAATAGAGAATACTGTATTGTCTGATTAATACTGTGAAGCTTAGAACAATAGGTTGAATGATGAAAATGTTTAGCCACATGAAGGACATGGATTAATGATACAGTAATAGAATACTGTATTGTCTGATTAATAATACTGTGAGGAAAGCTTAGAACAATAGGTTGAATGATGAAAATGTTTAGCCACATGAAGGTCATGGATTAATGATACAGTAATAGAATACTGTATTGTCTGATTAATAATACTGTGAGGAAAGCTTAGAACAATAGGTTGAATGAAGAAAATGTTTAGCCACATGAAGGACATGGATTAATGATACAGTAATAGAGAATACTGTATTGTCTGATTAATAATACTGTGAGGAAAGCTTAGAACAATAGGTTGAATGAAGAAAATGTTTAGCCACATGAAGGACATGGATTAATGATACAGTAATAGAGAATACTGTATTGTCTGATTAATAATACTGTGAGGAAAGCTTAGAACAATAGGTTGAATGATGAAAATGTTTAGCCACATGAAGGACATGGATTAATGATACAGTAATAGAGAATACTGTATTGTCTGATTAATAATACTGTGAAAGCTTAGAACAATGAGTTGAATGAAGAAAATGTTTAGCCACATGAAGGACATGGATTAATGATACAGTAATAGAGAATACTGTATTGTCTGATTAATAATACTGTAGGGAAAGCTTAGAACAATAGGTTGAATGAAGAAAATGTTTAGCCACATGAAGGACATGGATTAATGATACAGTAATAGAATACTGTATTGTCTGATTAATAATACTGTGAGAAGCTTAGAACAATAGGTTGAATGATGAAAATGTTTAGCCACATGAAGGACATGGATTAATGATACAGTAATAGAGAATACTGTATTGTCTGATTAATAATACTGTGAGGAAAGCTTAGAACAATAGGTTGAATGAAGAAAATGTTTAGCCACATGAAGGACATGGATTAATGATACAGTAATAGAGAATACTGTATTGTCTGATTAATAATACTGTGAGAAAGCTTAGAACAATAGGTTGAATGAAGAAAATGTTTAGCCACATGAAGGACATGGATTAATGATACAGTAATAAGAATACTGTATTGTCTGATTAATAATACTGTGAGAAAGCTTAGAACAATAGGTTGAATGAAGAAAATGTTTAGCCACATAGAGGACATGGATTAATGATACAGTAATAGAGAATGCTGTGTTGTCTGATTAATAATACTGTGAGGGAAAGCTTAGAACAATAGGTTGAATGATGAAAATGTTTAGCCACATGAAGGTCATGGATTAATGATACAGTAATAGAGAATACTGTGTTGTCTGATTAATAATACTGTGAGGAAAGCTTAGAACAATAGGTTGAATGAAGAAAATGTTTAGCCACATGAAGGACATGGATTAATGATACAGTAATAGAGAATACTGTATTGTCTGATTAATAATACTGTGAGGAAAGCTTAGAACAATAGGTTGAATGAAGAAAATGTTTAGCCACATGAAGGACATGGATTAATGATACAGTAATAGAATACTGTATTGTCTGATTAATAATACTGTGAGGAAAGCTTGGAACAATAGGTTGAATGAAGAAAATGTTTAGCCACATGAAGGACATGGATTAATGATACAGTAATAGAGAATACTGTATTGTCTGATTAATAATACTGTGAGGGAAAGCTTAGAACAATAGGTTGAATGATGAAAATGTTTAGCCACATGAAGGACATGGATTAATGATACAGTAATAGAGAATACTGTATTGTCTGATTAATACTACTGTGAGGAAAGCTTAGAACAATAGGTTGAATGATGAAAATGTTTAGCCACATGAAGGACATGGATTAATGATACAGTAATAGAGAATACTGTATTGTCTGATTAATACTACTGTGAAGAAAGCTTAGAACAATAGGTTGAATGAAGAAGAAATGTTTAGCCACATGAAGGACATGGATTAATGATACAGTAATAGAGAATACTGTATTGTCTGATTAATAATACTGTGAGAAAACTTAGAACAATAGATTTGAATGATGAAAATGTTTAGCCACATGAAGGACATGGATTAATGATACAGTAATAGAGAAATACTGTATTGTCTGATTAATACTACTGTGAGGAAAGCTTAGAACAATAGGTTGAATGATGAAAATGTTTAGCCACATGAAGGACATGGATTAATGATACAGTAATAGAGAATACTGTATTGTCTGATTAATAATACTGTGAGGAAGCTTAGAACAATAGGTTGAATGAAGAAAATGTTTAGCCATGAAGGACATGGATTAATGATACAGTAATAGAGAATACTGTATTGTCTGATTAATAATACTGTGAGGAAAGCTTAGAACAATAGGTTGAATGATGAAAATGTTTAGCCACATGAAGGACATGGATTAATGATACAGTAATAGAGAATACTGTATTGTCTGATTAATACTACTGTGAGGAAAGCTTAGAACAATAGGTTGAATGATGAAAATGTTTAGCCACATGAAGGACATGGATTAATGATACAGTAATAGAGAATACTGTATTGTCTGATTAATACTACTGTGAGGGAAAGCTTAGAACAATAGGTTGAATGATGAAAATGTTTAGCCATGAAGGACATGGATTAATGATACAGTAATAGAGAATACTGTATTGTCTGATTAATACTACTGTGAGGAAAGCTTAGAACAATAGGTTGAATGATGAAAATGTTTAGCCACATGAAGGACATGGATTAATGATACAGTAATAAAGAGAATACTGTATTGTCTGATTAATAATACTGTGAGGAAAGCTTAGAACAATAGGTTGAATGATGAAAATGTTTAGCCACATGAAGGACATGGATTAATGATACAGTAATAGAGAATACTGTATTGTCTGATTAATAATACTGTGGGAAAGCTTAGAACAATAGGTTGAATGATGAAAATGTTTAGCCACATGAAGGACATGGATTAATGATACAGTAATAGAGAATACTGTATTGTCTGATTAATACTACTGTGAGGAAAGCTTAGAACAATAGGTTGAATGATGAAAATGTTTAGCCACATATTGAAGGACATGGATTAATGATACAGTAATAGAGGCTACTGTATTGTCTAGTTAATACTACTGTGAGGAAAGCTTAGAACAATAGGTTGAATGATGAAAATGTTTAGCCACATGAAGGACATGGATTAATGATACAGTAATAGAGAATACTGTATTGTCTGATTAATAATACTGTGAGGAAAGCTTAGAACAATAGGTTGAATGAAGAAAATGTTTAGCCACATGAAGGACATGGATTAATGATACAGTAATAGAGAATACTGTATTGTCTGATTAATACTACTGTGAGGAAAGCTTAGAACAATAGGTTGAATGAAGAAAATGTTTAGCCACATGAAGGACATGGATTAATGATACAGTAATAGAGAATACTGTATTGTCTGATTAATAATACTGTGAGGAAAGCTTAGAACAATAGGTTGAATGATGAAAATGTTTAGCCACATGAAGGACATGGATTAATGATACAGTAATAGAGAATACTGTATTGTCTGATTAATAATACTGTGAGGAAAGCTTAGAACAATAGGTTGAATGAAGAAAATGTTTAGCCACATGAAGGACATGGATTAATGATACAGTAATAGAGAATACTGTATTGTCTGATTAATAATACTGTGAGGAAAGCTTAGAACAATAGGTTGAATGATGAAAATGTTTAGCCACATGAAGGACATGGATTAATGATACAGTAATAGAGAATACTGTATTGTCTGATTAATAATACTGTGAGGAAAGCTTAGAACAATAGGTTGAATGATGAAAATGTTTAGCCACATGAAGGACATGGATTAATGATACAGTAATAGAGAATACTGTGTGTCAGTTAATAATACTGTGAGAAAGCTTAGAACAATAGGTTGAATGATGAAAATGTTTAGCCACATGAAGGACATGGATTAATGATACAGTAATAGAATACTGTATTGTCTGATTAATAATACTGTGAGGAAAGCTTAGAACAATAGGTTGAATGATGAAAATGTTTAGCCACATGAAGGACATGGATTAATGATACAGTAATAGAGAATACTGTATTGTCTGATTAATACTACTGTGAGAAAGCTTAGAACAATAGGTTGAATGATGAAAATGTTTAGCCACATGAAGGACATGGATTAATGATACAATGTGCAGAGAATACTGTATTGTCTGATTAATACTACTGTGAGGAAAGCTTAGAACAATAGGTTGAATGATGAAAATGTTTAGCCACATGAAGGACATGGATTAATGATACAGTAATAGAGAATACTGTATTTATACAGTTAATACTACTGTGAGGAAAGCTTAGAACAATAGGTTGAATGATGAAAATGTTTAGCCACATGAAGGACATGGATTAATGATACAGTAATAGAATACTGTATTGTCTGATTAATACTACTGTGAGGAAAGCTTAGAACAATAGGTTGAATGATGAAAATGTTTAGCCACATGAAGGACATGGATTAATGATACAGTAATAGAATACTGTATTGTCTGATTAATAATACTGTGAGGAAAGCTTAGAACAATAGGTTGAATGATGAAAATGTTTAGCCACATGAAGGACATGGATTAATGATACAGTAATAGAGAATACTGTATTGTCTGATTAATAATACTGTGAGGAAAGCTTAGAACAATAGGTTGAATGAAGAAAATGTTTAGCCACATGAAGGACATGGATTAATGATGATACAGTAATAGAGAATACTGTATTGTCTGATTAATAATACTGTGAGGAAAGCTTAGAACAATAGGTTGAATGATGAAAAATGTTTAGCCACATGAAGGACATGGATTAATGATACAGTAATAGAGAGCACTGTATTGTCTGATTAATAATACTGTGAGGAAAGCTTAGAACAATAGGTTGAATGAAGAAAATGTTTAGCCACATGAAGGACATGGATTAATGATACAGTAATAGAGAATACTGTATTGTCTGATTAATACTACTGTGAGGAGAAAGCTTAGAACAATAGGTTGAATGATGAAAATGTTTAGCCACATGAAGGACATGGATTAATGATACAGTAATAGAGAATACTGTATTGTCTGATTAATAATACTGTGAGAAAGCTTAGAACAATAGGTTGAATGATGAAAATGTTTAGCCACATGAAGGACATGGATTAATGATACAGTAATAGAGAATACTGTATTGTCTGATTAATACTACTGTGAGAGCTTAGAACAATAGGTTGAATGAAGAAAATGTTTAGCCACATGAAGGACATGGATTAATGATACAGTAATAGAGAATACTGTATTGTCTGATTAATAATACTGTGAGGAAAGCTTAGAACAATAGGTTGAATGATGAAAATGTTTAGCCACATGAAGGACATGGATTAATGATACAGTAATAGAGAATACTGTATTGTCTGATTAATAATACTGTGAGGAAAGCTTAGAACAATAGGTTGAATGAAGAAAATGTTTAGCCACATGAAGGACATGGATTAATGATACAGTAATAGAGAATACTGTATTGTCTGATTAATACTACTGTGAGGAAAGCTTAGAACAATAGGTTGAATGATGAAAATGTTTAGCCACATGAAGGACATGGATTAATGATACAGTAATAGAGAATACTGTATTGTCTGATTAATAATACTGTGAGAAAGCTTAGAACAATAGGTTGAATGATGAAAATGTTTAGCCACATGAAGGACATGGATTAATGATACAGTAATAGAATACTGTATTGTCTGATTAATAATACTGTGAGGAAAGCTTAGAACAATAGGTTGAATGAAGAAAATGTTTAGCCACATGAAGGACATGGATTAATGATACAGTAATAGAGAATACTGTATTGTCTGATTAATACTACTGTGAGAAGCTTAGAACAATAGGTTGAATGATGAAAATGTTTAGCCACATGAAGGACATGGATTAATGATACAGTAATAGAGAATACTGTATTGTCTGATTAATACTACTGTGAGGGAAAGCTTAGAACAATAGGTTGAATGATAAATGTTTAGCCACATGAAGGACATGGATTAATGATACAGTAATAGAGAATACTGTATTGTCTGATTAATAATACTGTGAGGAAAGCTTAGAACAATAGGTTGAATGAAGAAAATGTTTAGCCACATGAAGGACATGGATTAATGATACAGTAATAGAGAATACTGTATTGTCTGATTAATACTACTGTGAGGAAAGCTTAGAACAATGGGTTGAATGATGAAAATGTTTAGCCACATGAAGGACATGGATTTAATGATACAGTAATAGAATACTGTATTGTCTGATTAATACTACTGTGAGAAAGCTTAGAACAATAGGTTGAATGATGAAAATATTTAGCCACATGAAGGACATGGATTAATGATACAGTAATAGAGAATACTGTATTGTCTGA
>JBBBDQ010016839.1:0-20272 GCA_037127315.1 Ascarosepion bandense | reverse complement strand
TATTTTATTTGCAATGTTTCTTTGAAACGAATTTTCAATATTGCCACTATTTCATGCAATGTTTCTTTGAAATCCAATTTTTCAATATTGCCACTATTTCATGCAATGTTTCTTTGAAACTAATTTTCAATATTGCCACTATTTCATGCAATGTTTTCTTTGAAACTAATTTTCAATATTGCCACTATTTCATGCAATGTTTTCTTGAAACCAATTTTCAATATTGCCACTATTTCATGCAATGTTTTCTTTGAAACTAATTTTTCAATATTGCCGATATTTCATGCAATGTTTCTTTGAAACTAATTTTCAATATTGCCACTATTTCATGCAATGTTTCTTTGAAACTAATTTTTCAATATTACCACTATTTCATGCAATGTTTCTTTGAAACTAATTTTCAATATTGCCACTATTTCATGCAATGTTTTCTTTGAAATAATTTTCAATATTGCCATTATTTCATGCAATGTTTCTTTGAAACTAATTTTCAATATTGCCACTATTTCATGCAATGTTTTCTTTGAAACTAATTTTCAATATTGCCACTATTTCATGCAATGTTTCTTTGAAACTAATTTTCAATATTGCCACTGTACCATCCGTACTTTCTTTGGAAACTAATTTTCAATATTGCCACTATTTCATGCAATGTTTCTTTGAAACTAATTTTCAATATTGCCACTATTTCATACCCAGTATTTCTTTGAAACAATTCCAATATTGCCACTATTTCATGCAATGTTGTCTTTGAAACTAATTTTAATATTGCCACTATTTCATGCAATGTTTCTTTGAAACGAATTTTCAATATTGCCACTATTTCATGCAATGTTTTCTTTGAAACTAATTTTAATATTGCCACTATTTCATGCAATGTTTCTTTGAAACGAATTTTCATGTACCACTATTTCATGCAATGTTTCTTTGAAACAATTTTCAATATTGCCACTATTTCATGCAATGTTTCTTTGAAACTAATTTTCAATATTACCACTATTTCGCCCAGTGTTTCTTTGAAACTAATTTTCAATATTACCTATTTCGTACAATGTTTCTTTGAAACGAATTTTCAATATTGCCACTATTTCATGCAATGTTTCTTTAGAACGAATTTTCAATATTGCCACTATTTCATGCCAATGTTTCTTTGAAACTAATTTTCAATATTGCCACTATTTCATGCAATGTTTCTTTGAAACGAATTTTCAATATTGCCACTATTTCGCGCAATGTTTCTTTGAAACGAATTTTCAATATTGCCACTATTTCATGCAATGTTTCTTTGAAACGAATTTTCAATATTGCCACTATTTCATGCAATGTTTCTTTGGAAACTAATTTTCAATATTGCCACTATTTCATGCAATGTTTCTTTGAAACTAATTTTCAATATTGCCACTATTTCATGCAATGTTTCTTTGAAACTAATTTTCAATATTACCACTATTTCATGCAATGTTTCTTTGAAACTAATTTTCAATATTGCCACTATTTCATGCAATGTTTTCTTTGAAATAATTTTAATATTGCCATATTTTATTGTTTCTTTGAAACAATTTTCAATATTGCCACTATTTCATGCAATGTTTTCTTTGACCAATTTTTAATATTGCCACTATTTCATGCAATGTTTCTTTGAAACGAATTTTCAATATTGCCACTATTTCATGCAATGTTTCTTTGAAACGAATTTTCAATATTGCCACTATTTCATGCAATGTTTCTTTGAAACGAATTTTCAATATTGCCACTATTTCATGCAATGTTTCTTTGAAACTAATTTTCAATATTGCCACTATTTCATGCAATGTTTCTTTGAAACTAATTTTCAATATTGCCACTATTTCATGCAATGTTTCTTTGAAACGAATTTTCAATATTGCCACTATTTCATGCAATGTTTCTTTGAAACTAATTTTTTCAATATTACCACTATTTCATGCAATGTTTCTTTGAAACGAATTTTCAATATTGCCACTATTTCATGCAATGTTTCTTTGAAACGAATTTTCAATATTGCCACTGCTTCATGCAATGTTTCTTTGAAACGAATTTTCAATATTGCCACTATTTCGTGCAATGTTTCTTTGAAACTAATTTTCAATATTGCCACTATTTCATGCAATGTTTCTTTGAAACTAATTTTCAATATTGCCACTATTTCATGCAATGTTTCTTTGAAACTAATTTTCAATATTGCCACTATTTCATGCAATGTTTCTTTGAAACGAATTTTCAATATTGCCACTATTTCATGCAATGTTTTCTTTGAAACTAATTTTAATATTGCCACTATTTCATGCAATGTTTCTTTGAAACGAATTTTTCAATATTGCCACTATTTCATGCAATGTTTTCTTTGAAACTAATTTTTAATATTGCCACTATTTCATGCAGTGTTTCTTTGAAACGAATTTTCAATATTGCCACTATTTCATGCAATGTTTCTTGAAACGAATTTCAATATTGCCACTATTTCATGCAATGTTTCTTTGAAACGAATTTTCAATATTGCCACTATTTCATGCAATGTTTCTTTGAAACTAATTTTCAATATTGCCACTATTTCATGCAATGTTTCTTTGAAACGAATTTTCAATATTGCCACTGTTGCATGCAATGTTTCTTTGAAACTAATTTTCAATATTGCCACTATTTCATGCAATGTTTCTTTGAAACTAATTTTTAAATATTGCCACTATTTCATACAATGTTTCTTTGAAACGAATTTTCAATAATACCACTATTTCATGCAATGTTTTCTTTGAAATAATTTTCAATATTGCCACTATTTCATGCAATGTTTCTTTGAAACGAATTTTCAATATTGCCACTATTTCATGCAATGTTTCTTTGAAACTAATTTGCAATATTGCCACTATTTCGTAAATGTTTCTTTGAAACGAATTTTCAATATTGCCACTATTTCATGCAATGTTTTCTTTGAAACTAATTTCAATAATACTATTTCATGCAATGTTTCTTTGAAACGAATTTTCAATATTGCCACTATTTCATGCAATGTTTTCTTTGAAACTAATTTTTAATATTGCCACTATTTCATGCAATGTTTCTTTGAAACAATTTTCAATATTGCCACTATTTCATGCAATGTTTCTTTGAAACTAATTTTCAATATTGCCACTATTTCATGCAATGTTTCTTTGAAACTAATTTTAAATATTGCCACTATTTCATGCAATGTTTCTTTGAGCAATTTTTCAATATTGCCGCTATTTCATGCAATGTTTCTTTGAAACTAATTTTCAATATTGCCACTATTTCATGCAATATTTCTTTGAAACTAATTTTCAATATTGCCACTATTTCATGCAATGTTTTCTTTGCATTGTTTTCAATATTGCCACTATTTCATGCAATGTTTCTTTGAAATAATTTTCAATATTGCCACTATTTCATGCAATGTTTTCTTTGAAACTAATTTTCAATATTGCCACTATTTCGTACAATGTTTTCTTTGAAACTAATTTTTCAATATTGCCACTATTTCATGCAATGTTTTCTTTGAAACTAATTTTCAATATTGCCACTATTTCATGCAATGTTTCTTTGAAACTAATTTTCAATATTGCCACTATTTCAAATACTGCAATGTTTTCTTTGAAACTAATTTTCAATGTTACCACTATTTCATGCAATGTTTTCTTTGAAACTAATTTTCAATATTGCCACTATTTCATGCAATGTTTCTTTGAAACTAATTTTAAATATTGCCACTATTTCGTACAATGTTTCTTTGAAACGAATTTTCAATATTGCCACTATTTCATGCAATGTTCTTTGAAACTAATTTTCAATATTACTGCCACTATTTCATGCAATGTTTCTTTGAAACTAATTTTCAATATTTTTACTATTTCGTACAATGTTTTCTTTGAAACTAATTTTCAATATTGCCACTATTTTGTGCAATGTTTCTTTGAAACTAATTTTCAATATTGCCACTATTTCATGCAATGTTTTCTTGCGACTAATTTTTTTCAATATTGCCACTATTTCATGCAAGGTTTTCTTTGAAACTAATTTTCAATATTGCCACTATTTCATGCAATGTTTCTTTGAAACTAATTTTCAATATTGCCACTATTTCATGCAATGTTTCTTTGAAACTAATTTCAATATTGCCACTATTTCATGCAAGGTTTTCTTTGAAACTAATTTTCAATATTGCCACTATTTCATGCAATGTTTTCTTTGAAACTAATTTTCAATATTGCCACTATTTCATGCAATGTTTTCTTTGAAACTAATTTTCAATATTGCCACTATTTCATGCAATGTTTCTTTGAAACTAATTTTCAATATTGCCACTATTTCATGCAATGTTTCTTTGAAACGAATTTTCAATATTGCCACTATTTCATGCAATGTTTCTTTGAAACGAATTTTCAATATTGCCACTATTTCATGTAATGTTTCTTTGAAACGAATTTTCAATATTGCCACTATTTCATGCAATGTTTTCTTTGAAACTAATTTTTAATATTGCCACTATTTCATGCAATGTTTCTTTGAAACGAATTTTCAATATTGCCACTATTTCATGCAATGTTTCTTTGAAACGAATTTTCAATATTGCCACTATTTCATGCAATGTTTCTTTGAAACGAATTTTCAATATTACCACTATTTCACATGCAATGTTCTTTGAAACTAATTTTAATATTGCCACTATTTCATGCAATGTTTCTTTGAAACGAATTTTCAATATTGCCATATTGTTGCAATGTTTCTTTGAAACTAATTTTCAATATTGCCACTATTTCATACCAATGTTTCTTTGAAACTAATTTTAAATATTGCCACTATTTCATGCAATGTTTCTTTGAAACGAATTTTCAATAATGCCACTATTTCATGCAATGTTTTCTTTGAAACTAATTTTCAATATTGCCACTATTTCATGCAATGTTTCTTTGAAACGAATTTTCAATATTGCCACTATTTCATGCAATGTTTTCTTTGAAACTAATTTGCAATATTGCCACTATTTCACAATGTTTTGAAACGAAATTTTCAATATTGCCACTATTGTGCAATGTTTTTCTTTGAAACTAATTTTTTTCAATATTGCCACTGTTCGCTACGCAATGTTTCTTTGAAACGAATTTTCAATATTGCCACTATTTCATGCAATGTTTTCTTTGAAACTAATTTTTAATATTGCCACTATTTCATGCAATGTTTCTTTGGAAACAATTTTTCAATATTGCCACTATTTCGTACAATGTTTCTTTGAAACTAATTTTCAATATTGCCTATTTCATGCAATGTTTCTTTGAAACTAATTTTAAATATTGCCACTATTTCATGCAATGTTTCTTTGAAACGAATTTTCAATATTGCCACTATTTCATGCAATGTTTCTTTGAAACTAATTTTCAATATTGCCACTATTTCATGCAATGTTTCTTTGAAACTAATTTTCAATATTGCCACTATTTCATGCAATGTTTTCTTTGAAACTAATTTTCAATATTGCCACTATTTCATGCAATGTTTCTTTGAAACGAATTTTCAATATTGCCACTATTTCATGCAATGTTTTCTTTGAAATAATTTTCAATATTGCCACTATTTCATGCAATGTTTTCTTTGAAACTAATTTTCAAT
Source organism: Ascarosepion bandense (assembly GCA_037127315.1). Lineage (NCBI taxonomy): Eukaryota > Metazoa > Mollusca > Cephalopoda > Sepiida > Sepiidae > Ascarosepion > Ascarosepion bandense. Next base: position 14,635 of record JBBBDQ010016839.1, on the reverse strand, counting down.
ATTGCCACTATTTCATGCAATGTTTCTTTGAAACTAATTTTCAATATTGCCACTATTTCATGCAAGTATTTCTTTGAAACTAATTTTCAATATTGCCACTATTTCATGCAATGTTTTCTTTGAAACTAATTTTCAATATTGCCACTATTTCATGCAATGTTTCTTTGAAACTAATTTTCAATATTGCCACTATTTCATGCAATGTTTCTTTGAAACTAATTTTAAATATTGCCACTATTTCATGCAATGTTTCTTTGAAACGAATTTTCAATATTGCCACTATTTCATGCAATGTTTTCTTTGAAACTAATTTTCAATATTGCCACTATTTCATGCAATGTTTCTTTGAAACTAATTTTCAATATTGCCACTATTTCATACCAATGTTTTCTTTGAAACTAATTTTCAATATTTGCCACTATTTCATGCAAGGTTTTCTTTGAAACTAATTTTCAATATTGCCACTATTTCATGCAATGTTTCTTTGAAACTAATTTTCAATATTGCCACTATTTCATGCAATGTTTCTTCAAATAATTTTCAATATTGCCACTATTTCATGCAAGGTTTTCTTTGAAACTAATTTTCAATATTGCCACTATTTCATGCAATGTTTTCTTTGAAACTAATTTTCAATATTGCCACTATTTCATGCAATGTTTTCTTTGAAACTAATTTTCAATATTGCCACTATTTCATGCAATGTTTCTTTGAAACTAATTTTCAATATTGCCACTATTTCATGCAATGTTTCTTTGAAACTAATTTTCAATATTGCCACTATTTCATGCAATGTTTCTTTGAAACTAATTTTCAATATTGCCACTATTTCATGCAATGTTTCTTTGAAACTAATTTTCAATATTACCACTATTTCATGCAATGTTTCTTTAAAACTAATTTTCAATATTGCCACTATTTCATGCAATGTTTTCTTTGAAACTAATTTTCAATATTGCCACTATTTCATGCAATGTTTCTTTGAAACTAATTTTCAATATTGCCACTATTTAGCCGCAATGTTTCTTTGAAACTAATTTTCAATATTGCCACTATTTCATGCAAGGTTTTTCTTTGAAACTAATTTTCAATATTGCCACTATTTCATGCAATGTTTTCTTTGAAACTAATTTTCAATATTGCCACTATTTCATGCAATGTTTTCTTTGAAACTAATTTTCAATATTGCCACTATTTCATGCAATGTTTCTTTGAAACTAATTTTTCAATATTACCACTATTTCATGCAATGTTTCTTTGAAACTAATTTTCAATATTACCACTATTTCATGCAATGTTTTCTTTGAAACTAATTTTCAATATTGCCACTATTTCATGCAATGTTTCTTTGAAACTAATTTTCAATATTGCCACTGTTTCATGCAATGTTTCTTTGAAACGAATTTTCAATATTGCCACTATTTCATGCAATGTTTCTTTGAAACTAATTTTTTCAATATTGCCACTATTTCGTACAATGTTTTCTTTGAAATAATTTTTCAATATTGCCACTATTTCATGCAATGTTTCTTTGAAACTAATTTTCAATATTCTTACTATTTCATGCAATGTTTCTTTGAAACTAATTTTCAATATTGCCACTATTTCATGCGAGGTTTTCTTTGAAACTAATTTTCAATATTGCCACTATTTCATGCAATGTTTCTTCGAAACTAATTTTCAATATTGCCACTATTTCATGCAATGTTTTCTTTGAAACTAATTTTCAATATTGCCACTATTTCATGCAATGTTTTCTTTGAAACTAATTTTCAATATTGCCACTATTTCATGCAATGTTTCTTTGAAACTAATTTTCAATATTGCCACTATTTCATGCAATGTTTCTTTGAAACTAATTTTCAATATTGCCACTATTTCATTTAAGGTTTTCTTTGAAACTAATTTTCAATATTGCCACTATTTCATGCAATGTTTCTTTGAAACTAATTTTCCAATGTGCACTATTTCGTACCAATGTTTCTTTGAAACTAATTTTCAATATTGCACTATTTCATGCAATGTTTCTTTGAAACTAATTTTCAATATTGCCACTATTTCATGCAATGTTTCTTTGAAACTAATTTTCAATATTGCCACTATTTCATGCAATGTTTTCTTTGAAACGAATTTTCCAATATTGCCACTATTTCATGCAATGTTTTCTTTGAAACTAATTTTCAATGTTGCCACTATTTCATGCAATGTTTCTTTGAAACTAATTTTCAATATTGCCACTATTTCATGCAATGTTTCTTTGAAACTAATTTTCAATATTGCCACTATTTCATGCAATGTTTCTTTGAAACTAATTTTCAATATTGCCATATTTCATGCAATGTTTCTTTGAAACTAATTTTTCAATATTGCCACTATTTCATGCAATGTTTCTTTGAAACGAATTTTTTTCAATATTGCCACTGCTTTAAATACAATGTTTTCTTTGAAACTAATTTTCAATATTGCCACTATTTCATGCAATGTTTCTTTGAAACTAATTTTCAATATTGCCACTATTTCATGCAATGTTTCTTTGAAACTAATTTTCAATATTGCCACTATTTCATGCAATGTTTCTTTGAAACAGATTTTCAATATTTACTATTTCATGCAATGTTTCTTTGAAACTAATTTTCAATATTGCCACTATTTCATGCAATGTTTCTTTGAAACGAATTTTCAATATTGCCACTATTTCATGCAATGTTTCTTTGAAACTAATTTTCAATATTGCCACTATTTCATGCAATGTTTCTTTAAAACTAATTTTCAATATTGCCACTATTTCATGCAATGTTTCTTTGAAACTAATTTTCAATATTGCCACTATTTCATGCAATGTTTCTTTGAAACTAATTTTCAATATTGCCACTATTTCATGCAATGTTTCTTTGAAACTAATTTTCAATATTGCCACTATTTCATGCAATGTTTCTTTGAAACTAATTTTCAATATTGCCACTATTTCATGCAATGTTTCTTTGAAACTAATTTTCAATATTGCCACTATTTCATGCAATGTTTCTTTGAAACTAATTTTCAATATTGCCACTATTTCATGCAATGTTTCTTTGAAACTAATTTTTCAATATTGCCACTATTTCGTACAATGTTTCTTTGAAACTAATTTTCAATATTGCCACTATTTCATGCAATGTTTCTTTGAAACTAATTTTCAATATTGCCACTATTTCATGCAATGTTTCTTTGAAACTAATTTTCAATATTGCCGCCACTATTTCATGCAATGTTTCTTTGAAACTAATTTTCAATATTGCCACTATTTCATGCAATGTTTCTTTGAAACTAATTTTCAATATTACTATTTCATGCAATGTTTCTTTGAAACTAATTTTCAATATTGCCACTATTTCATGCAATGTTTCTTTGAAACTAATTTTCAATATTGCCACTATTTCATGCAATGTTTCTTTGAAACTAATTTTCAATATTGCCACTATTTCATGCAATGTTTCTTTGAAACGAATTTTCAATATTGCCACTATTTCATGCAATGTTTCTTTGAAACTAATTTTCAATATTGCCACTATTTCATGCAATGTTTCTTTGAAACGAATTTTCAATATTGCCACTATTTCGCTAATGTTTTCTTTGAAATAATTTTCAATATTGCCACTATTTCATGCAATGTTTTCTTTGAAACTTAATTTTCAATATTGCCACTATTTCATGCAATGTTTTCTTTGAAACTAATTTTCAATATTGCCACTATTTCATGCAATATTTCTTTATTAATTTTCAATATTGCCACTATTTCATGCAATGTTTCTTTGAAACTAATTTTAAATATTGCCACTATTTCATGCAATGTTTCTTTGAAACGAATTTTCAATATTGCCACTATTTCATGCAATGTTTCTTTGAAACTAATTTTCAATATTGCCACTATTTCATGCAATGTTTCTTTGAAACTAATTTTCAATATTGCCACTATTTCATGCAATGTTTCTTTGAAACGAATTTTCAATATTGCCACTATTTCATGCAATGTTTCTTTGAAACGAATTTTTCCAATATTGCCACTATTTCATACAATGTTTCTTTGAAACTAATTTTCAATATTGCCACTGTTTCATGCAATGTTTTCTTGAAACTAATTTTTAATATTGCCACTATTTCATGCAATGTTTTCTTTGAAACTAATTTTCAATATTGCCACTATTTCATGCAATGTTTCTTTGAAACGAATTTTCAATATTGCCACTATTTCATACAATGTTTTCTTTTTGAAACTAATTTTTAATATTGCCACTATTTCATGCAATGTTTCTTTGAAACGAATTTTCAATATTGCCACTACTACATGCAATGTTTCTTTGAAACTAATTTTCAATATTGCCACTATTTCATGCAATGTTTCTTTGAAACTAATTTTCAATATTGCCACTATTTGTGCAATGTTTTTCTTTGAAACGAATTTTCAATATTGCCACTATTTCGTACAATGTTTTCTTTGAAACTAATTTTCAATATTGCCACTATTTCATGCAATGTTTCTTTGAAACGAATTTTCAATATTGCCACTATTTCATACAATGTTTCTTTGAAACTAATTTTCAATATTGCCACTATTTCATGCAATGTTTTCTTTGAAACTAATTTTCAATATTGCCACTATTTCATGCAATGTTTTCTTTTTAAAAACTAATTTTCAATATTGCCACTATTTCATGCAATGTTTCTTTGAAACGATTTTCCAATATTGCCACTATTTCATGCAATGTTTCTTTGAAACTAATTTTCAATATTGCCACTATTTCATGCAATGTTTCTTTGAAACGAATTTTCAATATTGCCACTATTTCGTACAATGTTTTCTTTGAAACTAATTTTCAATATTGCCACTATTTCGTGCAATGTTTTCTTTGAAACTAATTTTCAATATTTCCATTATTTCATGCAATGTTTCTTTGAAACGAATTTTCAATATTGCCACTATTTCATGCAATGTTTTCTTTGAAACTAATTTTTCAATATTGCCACTATTTCATGCAATGTTTTCTTTGAAACTAATTTTCAATGTTACCCTTTCTTTTCATACAATGTTTCTTTGAAACTAATTTTCAATATTGCCACTATTTCATGCAATGTTTCTTTGAAACGAATTTTCAATATTGCCACTATTTCATGCAATGTTTTTTCTTTGAAACTAATTTTTAATATTTGCCACTATTTCATGCAATGTTTTCTTTGAAACTAATTTTCAATATTGCCATATTTCATGCAATGTTTTCTTTGAAACTAATTTTCAATATTGCCACTATTTCATACAATGTTTCTTTGAAACGAATTTTCAATATTGCCACTATTTCATGCAATGTTTCTTTGAAACGAATTTTCAATATTGCCGCACTATTTCATGCAATGTTTCTTTGAAACGAATTTTCCAATATTGCTGCACTATTTCATGCAATGTTTTCTTTGAAACTAATTTTTAATATTGCCACTATTTCCGGCAATGTTTTCTTTGAAACTAATTTTCAATATTGCCACTATTTCGTACAATGTTTCTTTGAAACGAATTTTCAATATTGCCACTATTTCATGCAATGTTTTCTTTGAAACTAATTTTCAATATTGCCACTATTTCATGCAGTACTGCTTTGAAACTAATTTTCAATATTGCCACTATTTCATGCAATGTTTCTTTGAAACTAATTTTCAATATTACTACTATTTCATGCAATGTTTCTTTGAAACGAATTTTCAATATTGCCACTATTTCATGCAATGTTTTCTTTGAAACTAATTTTTAATATTTTCACTATTTCATGCAATGTTTTCTTTTCGAAACTTTAATTTTCAATATTGCCACTATTTCATGCAATGTTTTCTTTGAAACTAATTTTCAATATTGCCACTATTTCATGCAATGTTTCTTTGAAACGAATTTTCAATATTGCCACTATTTCATGCAATGTTCTTTGAAACGAATTTTCAATATTGCCACTATTTCATGCAATGTGTCTTTGAAACTAATTTTCAATATTGCCACTATTTCATGCAATGTTTCTTTGAAACTAATTTTTAATATTGCCACTATTTCATGCAATGTTTTCTTTGAAACTAATTTTCAATATTGCCACTATTTCATGCAATGTTTTCTTTGAAACTAATTTTCAATATTGCCACTATTTCATGCAATGTTTCTTTGAAACTAATTTTCAATATTGCCACTATTTCATGCAATGTTTCTTTGAAACGAATTTTCAATATTGCCATTTCTTTCATGCAATATTTTCTTTGAAACGAATTTTCAATATTGCCACTATTTCATGCAATGTTTTCTTTGAAACAATTTTTTTCAATATTGCCACTATTTCATACAATGTTTCTTTGAAACGAATTTTCAATATTGCCACTATTTCATGCAATGTTTCTTTGAAACTAATTTTCAATATTGCCACTATTTCATGCAATGTTTTCTTTGAAACTAATTTTTCAATATTGCCACTATTTCATGCAATGTTTTCTTTGAAACGAATTTTCAATATTGCCACTATTTCATGCAATGTTTTCTTTGAAACTAATTTTCAATATTGCCACTATTTCATGCAATGTTTCTTTGAAACGAATTTTCAATATTGCCACTATTTCATCTGCAATGTTTCTTTGAAGCCGATTTTCAATATTACCACTATTTCATGCAATGTTTCTTTGAAACGAATTTTCAATATTGCCACTATTTCATGCAATGTTTTCTTTGAAACTAATTTTCAATATTGCCACTATTTCATGCAATGTTTCTTTGAAACTAATTTTCAATATTGCCACTATTTCATGCAATGTTTCTTTGAAACTAATTTTCAATATTGCCACTATTTCATACAATGTTTTCTTTGAAACGAATTTTCAATATTGCCACTATTTCATGCAATGTTTTCTTTGAAACTTCATAATTTTTCAATATTGCCACTATTTCGTACAATGTTTCTTTGAAACGAATTTTCAATATTACCACTATTTCGTACAATGTTTCTTTGAAAACGAATTTTCAATATTGCCACTATTTCATACAATGTTTCTTTGAAACTAATTTTCAATATTGCCACTATTTCATGCAATGTTTTCTTTTGAAACTAATTTTTAATATTGCCACTATTTCATGCAATGTTTTCTTTGAAACTAATTTTCAATATTGCCACTATTTCATGCAATGTTTTCTTTGAAACTAATTTTCAATATTGCCACTATTTCATGCAATGTTTCTTTGAAACGAATTTTCAATATTGCCACTATTTCATGCAATGTTTCTTTGAAACAATTTTCAATATTGCCACTATTTCATGCAATGTTTTCTTTGAAACTAATTTTCAATATTGCCACTATTTTCATGCAATGTTTTCTTTGAAACGAATTTTCAATATTGCCACTATTTCATGCAATGTTTTCTTTGAAACTAATTTTTAATGTTGCCACTATTTCATGCAATGTTTTCTTTGAAATAATTTTCAATATTACCACTATTTCATGCAATGTTTCTTTGAAACTAATTTTCAATATTGCCACTATTTCATGCAATGTTTCTTGCAAACTAATTTTCAATATTGCCACGCTTTAATATAAATGTTTCTTTGAAACTAATTTTCAATATTACCACTATTTCATGCAATGTTTCTTTGAAACTAATTTTCAATATTGCCACTATTTCATGCAATGTTTCTTTGAAACTAATTTTCAATATTGCCACTATTTCATGCAATGTTTCTTTGAAACTAATTTTCAATATTGCCACTATTTCATGCAATGTTTCTTTGAAACGAATTTTCAATATTGCCACTATTTCATGCAATGTTTTCTTTGAAACCTAATTTTTAATATTGCCACTATTTCATGCAATGTTTTCTTTGAAACTAATTTTCAATTATTGCCACTATTTCATGCAATGTTTTCTTTGAAACTAATTTTCAATATTGCCACTATTTCATGCAATGTTTCTTTGAAACGAATTTGCAATATTGCCACTATTTCACCGCAATGTTTTCTTTGAAACGAATTTTCAATATTGCCACTATTTCATGCAATGTTTCTTTGAAACTAATTTTCAATATTGCCACTATTTCATGCAATGTTTCTTTGAAACGAATTTTCAATATTGCCACTATTTCATGCAATGTTTTCTTTGAAACTAATTTTCAATATTGCCACTATTTCATGCAATGTTTCTTTGAAACAATTTTTCAATATTGCCACTATTTCATGCAATGTTTTCTTTGAAACTAATTTTTAATATTGCCACTATTTCATGCAATGTTTTCTTTCAAAAACTAATTTTCAATATTGCCACTATTTCATGTAATGTTTTCTTTAAAACTAATTTTCAATATTGCCACTATTTCATGCAATGTTTCTTTGAAACGAATTTTCAATATTGCCACTATTTCATGCAATGTTTCTTTGAAACGAATTTTCAATATTGCCACTATTTCGTACAATGTTTCTTTGAAACTAATTTTCAATAACGCACTATTTCATGCAATGTTTTCTTTGAAACTAATTTTTAATATTGCCACTATTTCATGCAATGTTTTCTTTGAAACTAATTTTCAATATTGCCACTATTTCATGCAATGTTTCTTTGAAACAATTTTCAATATTGCCACTATTTCATGCAGCTGTTTTCTTTGAAACTAATTTTAATATTGCCACTATTTCATGCAATGTTTCTTTGAAACGTTTTCAATATTGCCACTATTTCATGCAATGTTTCTTTGAAACTAATTTTCAATATTGCCACTATTTCATGCAATGTTTCTTCGAAACTAATTTTCAATATTGCCACTATTTCATGCAATGTTTTCTTTGAAACTAATTTTTAATATTGCCACTATTTCATGCAATGTTTTTTCTTTGAAACTAATTTTCAATATTGCCACTATTTCATGCAATGTTTCTTTGAAACGAATTTTCAATATTGCCACTATTTCATGCAATGTTTCTTTGAAACAATTTTTCAATATTGCCACTATTTCGTACAATGTTTCTTTGAAACTAATTTTCAATATTGCCACTATTTCATGCAATGTTTCTTTGAAACTAATTTTTAATATTGCCACTATTTCATGCAATGTTTTCTTTGAAACTAATTTTCAATATTGCCACTATTTCATGCAATATTTTCTTTGAAACTAATTTTCAATGTTGCCACTATTTCATGCAATGTTTCTTTGAAACGAATTTTTTTCAATATTGCCACTATTTCATGCAATGTTTCTTTGAAACAATTTTTCAATATTGCCACTATTTCATGCAATGTTTTCTTTGAAACTAATTTTCAATATTGCCACTATTTCATGCAATGTTTCATGACAGACACCGTATTGCCACTATTTCATGCAATGTTTTCTTTGAAACTAATTTTTAATATTGCCACTATTTCATGCAATGTTTTCTTTGAAACTAATTTTCAATATTGCCACTATTTCTTGTAAATGTTTCTTTAAAACTAATTTTCAATATTGCCACTATTTCATGCAATGTTTCTTTGAAACTAATTTCAAACGTACCACTATTTCATGCAATGTTTCTTTGAAACTAATTTTCAATATTGCCACTATTTCATGCAATGTTTCTTTGAAACTAATTTTCAATATTGCCACTATTTCACAATGTTTCTTTGAAACTAATTTTCAATATTACCTATTTCATGCAATGTTTCTTTGAAACATTTCAATATTACCACTATTTCATGCAATGTTCTTTGAAACGAATTTTCAATATTGCCACTATTTCATGCAATGTTTTCTTTGAAACTAATTTTTAATATTGCCACTATTTCATGCAATATTTCTTTGAAACTAATTTTTTCAATATTGCCACTATTTCATGCAATGTTTTCTTCATTAATTTTCAATATTGCCACTATTTATGCAATGTTTCTTTGAAACGAATTTGCAATATTGCCACTATTTCATGCAATGTTTCTTTGAAACGAATTTTCAATATTGCCACTATTTCATGCAATGTTTCTTTGAAACTAATTTTCAATATTGCCTATTTCATGCAATGTTTCTTTGAAACGAATTTTCAATATTGCCACTATTTCATGCAATGTTTTCTTTGAAACTAATTTTCCAATATTGCCACTATTTCATGCAATGTTTCTTTGAAACGAATTTTCAATATTGCCACTATTTCATGCAATGTTTTCTTTGAACTAATTTTTAATATTGCCACTATTTCATGCAATGTTTTCTTTTGAAACTAATTTTCAATATTGCCACTATTTCATGCAATGTTTTTTCTTTGAAACTAATTTTCAATATTGCCACTATTTCATGCAATGTTTCTTTGAAACGAATTTTCAATATTGCCACTATTTCATGCAATGTTTCTTTGAAACGAATTTTCAATATTGCCACTATTTCATGCAATGTTTCTTTGAAACTAATTTTCAATATTGCCACTATTTCATGCAATGTTTTCTTTGAAACTAATTTTTAATATTGCCACTATTTCATGCAATGTTTTCTTTGAAACTAATTTTCAATATTGCCACTATTTCATGCAATGTTTCTTTGAAACGAATTTTCAATATTGCCACTATTTCATGCAATGTTTTCTTTGAAACTAATTTTTAATATTGCCACTATTTCATGCAATGTTTCTTTGAAACGAATTTTCAATATTGCCACTATTTCATGCAATGTTTCTTTGAAACTAATTTTCAATATTGCCACTATTTGCTTTAATGTTTCTTTGAAACTAATTTTCAATGTTACCACTATTTCATGCAATGTTTTCTTTGAAACTAATTTTTAATATTGCCACTATTTCATGCAATGTTTTCTTTGAAACTAATTTCAATATTGCCACTATTTCATGCAATGTTTCTTTGAAACGAATTTTCAATATTGCCACTAATTCATTCAATGTTTTCTTTGAAACTAATTTTTAATATTGCCACTATTTCATGCAATGTTTTCTTTGAAACTAATTTTCAATATTGCCACTATTTCATGCAATGTTTTCTTTGAAACTAATTTTCAATATTGCCACTATTTCATGCAATGTTTCTTTGAAACGAATTTTCAATATTGCCACTATTTCGCTTTTAATGTTTCTTTGAAACGAATTTTCAATATTGCCACTATTTCATGCAATGTTTTCTTTGAAACTAATTTTCAATATTGCCACTATTTCATGCAATGTTTTCTTTGAAACGAATTTTCAATATTGCCACTATTTCATGCAATATTTTCTTTGGAAACTAATTTTCAATATTGCCACTATTTCATGTTTCTTTGAAACGAATTTTCAATATTGCCATATTTCATGCAATGTTTCTTTGAAACGAATTTTCAATATTGCCACTATTTCATGCAATGTTTCTTTGAAACTAATTTTCAATATTGCCACTATTTCATGCAATGTTTTCTTTGAAACTAATTTTTAATATTGCCACTATTTCATGCAATGTTTTTCTTTGAAACTAATTTTCAATATTGCCACTATTTCATGCAATGTTTTCTTTGAAACTAATTTTCAATATTGCCACTATTTCATGCAATGTTTCTTTGAAACGAATTTTCAATATTGCCACTATTTCGTACCAATGTTTCTTTGAAACGAATTTTTAATATTGCCACTATTTCATGCAATGTTTTCTTTGAAACTAATTTTCAATATTGCCACTATTTCATGCAATGTTTTTTCTTTGAAACAATTTTCAATATTGCCACTATTTCATGCAATGTTTCTTTGAAACGAATTTTTCAATATTGCACTATTTCATGCAATGTTTCTTTGAAACGAATTTTCAATATTGCCACTATTTCATGCAATGTTTTCTTTGAAACTAATTTTCAATATTGCCACTATTTCATGCAATGTTTTCTTTGAAACGAATTTTCAATATTGCCACTATTTCATGCAATGTTTTCTTTGAAACGAATTTTCAATATTGCCACTATTTCATGCAATGTTGTCTTTAAACAATTTTTAACTATTGCCACTATTTCATGCAATGTTTTTCTTTGAAACTAATTTTCAATATTGCCACTATTTCATGCAATCTGTTTCTTTGAAACTAATTTTCAATATTGCCACTATTTCATGCAATGTTTCTTTGAAACGAATTTTTCAATATTGCCACTATTTCATGCAATGTTTCTTTGAAACGAATTTTCAATATTGCCACTATTTCATGCAATGTTTTTCTTTGAAACTAATTTTCAATATTGCCATATTTCATGTAATGTTTTCTTTGAAACGAATTTTCAATATTGCCACTATTTCATGCAATGTTTTCTTTGAAACTAATTTTCAATATTGCCACTATTTCATGCAATATTTCTTTGAAACGAATTTTCAATATTGCCACTATTTCATGCAATATTTTTTCTTTGAAACTAATTTTCAATATTGCCACTATTTCATGCAATGTTTTCTTTGAAACTAATTTTCAATATTGCCACTATTTCATGCAATGTTTTCTTTGAAACTAATTTTCAATATTATATTTCATGCAATGTTTTCTTTGAAACGGGTGCAAATATTATTGCTATTTCATGCAGTATTTCTTTGAAACGAATTTTCAATATTGCCACTATTTGCTGATATTTCTTTGAAACGAATTTTCAATATTGCCACTATTTCATACAATGTTTTTTCTTTGAAACTAATTTTTAATATTCACTATTTCATGCAATGTTTTTTCTTTGAAACTAATTTTCAATATTGCCTATTTCATGCAATATTTTCTTTGAAACTAATTTTCAATATTGCCACTATTTCATGCAATGTTTCTTTGAAACGAATTTTCAATATTGCCACTAACTTCATGCAATGTTTCTTTGAAACGAATTTTCAATATTACCTGTTTCATGCAATGTTTTCTTTAGGCTTAATTTTCAATATTCTTACTATTTCATGCAATGTTTCTTTGAAACTAATTTCAAATATTGCCATAACTGTGCAATGTTTTTGAAACTAATTTTCAATATTGCCACTATTTCATGCAATGTTTTCTTTGAAACGAATTTTCAATATTGCCACTATTTCATGCAATGTTTTTCTTTGAAACAATTTTCAATATTGCCTGCTATTTCATACCAATGTTTTCTTTGAAACTAATTTTCAATATTGCCACTATTTCATGCAATGTTTTTCTTTGAAACTAATTTTCAATATTGCCACTATTTCATGCAATGTTTTCTTTGAAACGAATTTTCAGTATTGCCTATTTCATGCAATGTTTTTCTTTGAAACGAATTTTCAATATTGCCACTATTTCATCACAATGTTTTCTTTGAAACTAATTTTTCAATATTGCCACTATTTCATGCAATGTTTTCTTTGAAACGAATTTTCAATATTGCCACTATTTCATGCAATGTTTTCTTTGAAACAGATTTTTCAATATTGCCACTATTTCATGCAATGTTTTCTTTGAAACAATTTTCAATATTGCCACTATTTCATGCAATGTTTTCTTTGAAACTAATTTTCAATATTGCCACTATTTCATGTAATGTTTTCTTTGAAACTAATTTTCAATATTGCCACTATTTCATGCAATGTTTCTTTGAAACTAATTTTCAATATTGCCACTATTTCATGCAATGTTTTTTCTTTGAAACTAATTTTCAATATTGCCACTATTATTTCATGCAATGTTTTCTTTGAAACTAATTTTCAATATTGCCACTATTTCATGCAATATTTCTTTAAACTAATTTTCAATATTGCCACTATTTCATGCAATGTTTTCTTTGAAACTAATTTTCAATATTGCCACTATTTCATGCAATGTTTTCTTTGAAACGAATTTTCAATATTTTCACTATTTTAACAATGTTTTCTTTGAAAAACTAATTTTCAATATTGCCACTATTTCATGCAATGTTTCTTTGAAGTGAAATTTCCAATATTGCTGCTATTTCATGCAATGTTTTTCTTTGAAACTAATTTTCAATACGCCTATTTTATGCAATGTTTTTTCTTTAGGCTTATTTTCAATATTGCCACTGTTTCATGCAATGTTTCTTTGAAACGAATTTTCAATATTGCCACTATTTCATGCAATGTTTCTTTGAAACGAATTTTCAATATTGCCGCTATTTCATGCAATGTTTCTTTGAAACGAATTTTCAATATTGCCGCTATTTCATGCAATGTTTTCTTTGAAACTAATTTTCAATATTGCCACTATTTTGTGCAATGTTTCATAACGACGAATTTTCAATATTGCCACTATTTCATGCAATGTTTCTTTGAAACGAATTTTCAATATTGCTATTTCATGCAATGTTTTCTTTCAAACTAATTTTCAATATTGCCACTATTTCTTGCAATGTTTCTTTGAAACTAATTTTCAATATTGCCACTATTTCCACTTTAATGTTTCTTTAAAACGAATTTTCAATATTGCCACTATTTCATGCAATGTTTCTTTGAAACGAATTTTCAATATTGCCACTATTTCATGCAATGTTTTCTTTGAAACTAATTTTCAATATTGCCACTATTTCATGCAATGTTTCTTTGAAACAAGATTTTTCAATATTGCCACTATTTCGCTTCACAATGTTTCTTTGAAACGAATTTTCAATATTGCCACTATTTCATGCAATGTTTCTTTGAAACGAATTTTCAATATTGCCACTATTTCATG
>JBBBDQ010016838.1:0-21427 GCA_037127315.1 Ascarosepion bandense | reverse complement strand
TTTCCGTTGATATTTTTACTTTTTTAATCTGAAATATGAAAATGTGCTTTATTTTCATCTTATTTTTTGTATTTTTTCTATAAAAAAATTTAAAATAATTCATGCTTCCTTTGATATTTTCACTTTTTAATCTGAAATATGAAAATGTGCTTTATTTTCATCTTATTTTGTCTTTTTTTTTTCAATATAAAAATTCAAAAATAACCTTGTTTCTTGATATTTTCCTTTTTTTAATCTGAAATATGAAAATGTGCTTTATTTTCATCTTATTTTGGCTTTTTTCTTCAATAAAAATTTCAAAATAACCTTGTTTCCCTTGATATTTTCTCTTTTTTTAATCTGAAATATAAAAATGTGCTTTATTTTCAACTTATTTTGTCTTTTTTCAATAAAAAAATTCAAAATAACCTTGTTTCCCATGATATTTTCACTTTTTTAATCTGAAATATGAAAATGTGCTATATTTTCATTCATTTTTGTCTTTTTTCAATAAAAAATTTCAAAATAACCTTGTTTCCCTTGATATTTTCACTTTTTAATCTGAAATATGAAAATGTGCTTTATTTTCATCTTATTTTGGCTTTTCTCAATAAAAAAATTTCAAAATAACCTTGTTTCCCTTGATATTTTCTCTTTTTTAATCTGAAATATAAAAATGTGCTTTATTTTCAACTTATTTTGTCTTTTTTCAATAAAAAAATTCAAAATAACCTTGTTTCCCATGATATTTTCACTTTTTTAATCTGAAATATGAAAATGTGCATTATTTTCAACTTTATTTCGTATTTTTTCTATAAAAAATTTCAAAATAAACCATGCTTCCTTTGATATTTTTACTTTTTTAATCTGAAATATGAAAATGTGTTTATTTTCAACTTATTTTGAATTTTTTCAATAAAAATTTCAAAATAAACTTGTCTCCTCGATATTTTCTCTTTTTTTAATCTGAAATATGAAATGTGCTTTATTTTCATCTTATTTTGTCTTTTTTCAATAAAAAATTTTAAAGAATCTGTTTCCCTTGATATTTTCACTTTTTTTAATCTGAAATATGAAATGCTTTATTTTTCAACTTATTTTGACTTTTTTCAATAAAAAAATTCAAAATAACCTTGTTTCCCGTGATATTTTTACTTTTTAATCTGAAATATGAAAATGTGCATTATTTTCACCTTTATTTCGTAATTTTTCTACAAAAAATTTCAAAATAACCATGCTTCCTTTGATATTTTCACTTTTTTAATCTGAAATATGAAAATGTGCTTTATTTTCATCTTATTTTGTCTTTTTTCAATAAAAATTTCAAAATAACCTTGTTTCCCTTGATATTTTCACTTTTTAATCTGAAATATGAAAATATGCTTTATTTTCAACTTATTTTGTCTTTTTTCAATAAAAAATTTCAAAATAACCTTGTTTCCCTTGATATTTTTACTTTTTTAATCTGAAATATGAAAATGTGCATTATTTTCATCTTATTTTGTATTTTTTTCATAAAAAATTTTAAAATAACCATGCTTCCTTTGATATTTTCAATTTTTTAATCTGAAATACATGAAAATGTGCTTTATTTTCATCTTATTTTGTCTTTTTCAATAAAAAATTTCAAATAACCTTGTTTCCTTTGATACTTTCACTTTTTAATCTGAAATATGAAAATGTGCTTTATTTTCAACTTATTTTGACTTTTTCAATAAAAAATTTCAAAATAACCTTGTTTCCTTTGATATTTTTCTTTTAATCTGAAATATGAAAATGTGCTTTATTTTCATCTTATTTTGTCTTTTTTCAATAAAAAAGTTCAAAATAACCTTGTTTCCCTTGATATTTTCACTTTTTAATCTGAAATATGAAAATGTGCTTTATTTTCAACTTATTTTGATTTTTTTCAATAAAAATTCAAAATAACCTTGTTTCCTTTGATATTTTTACTTTTTTAATCTGAAATATGAAAATGTGCATTATTTTCACCTTATTTCGTATTTTTTTTCAATAAAAAATTTCAAAATAACCATGCTTCCTTTGATATTTTCACTTTAATCAGAAATATGAAAATGTGCTTTATTTTCATCTTATTTTGTCTTTTTTCAATAAAAATTTCAAAATAACCTTGTTTCCTTGGATATTTTCACTTTTTAATCTGAAATATGAAAATGTGCTTTATTTTCAACTTTATTTTGTCTATTTTCAATAAAAAAATTTCAAAATAACCTTGTTTCCCTTGATATTTTTACTTTTTTAATCTGAAATATGAAAATGTGCATTATTTTCATCTTATTTTGTATTTTTTCTATAAAAAATTTTAAAATAACCATTATGCTTCCTTTGATATTTTCACTTTTTTTAATCTGAAATACAGAAATGCTTTATTTTCATCTTATTTTGTCTTTTTTCAATATAAAAATTCAAAAATAACCTTGTTTCCCTTGATATTTTCCCTTTTTTTAATCTGAAATATGAAAATGTGCTTTATTTTCATCTTATTTTGTCTTTTTCAACAAAAATTTCAAAATAACCTTGTTTCCTTTGATATTTTCACTTTTTTTAATCTGAAATATGAAAATGTGCTTTATTTTCATCTTATTTTGGCTTTCTCACTAAAAAAATTTCAAAATAACCTTGTTTCCCTTGATATTTTCTCTTTTTTAATCTGAAATATAAAAATGTGCTTTATTTTCAACTTATTTTGTCTTTTTCAATAAAAAAATTCAAAATAACCTTGTTTCCCATGATATTTTCACTTTTTAATCTGAAATATGAAAATGTGCACATTATTTTCAACTTATTTCGTATTTTTCGGCAAAAATTTCAAAATAACCATGCTTCCTTTGATATTTTTACTTTTTTAATCTGAAATATGAAAATGTGCTTTATTTTCAACTTATTTTGACTTTTTTCAATAAAAAATTTCAAAATAAACTTGTCTCCCTTGATATTTTCTCTTTTTTTAATCTGAAATATGAAAATGCTTTATTTTCATCTTATTTTGTCTTTTTTCAATAAAAAAATTTCAAAATAACCTTGTTTCCCTTGATATTTTCACTTTTTAATCTGAAATATGAAAATGTGCTTTATTTTCATCTTATTTTGTCTTTTTTCAATAAAAATTTCAAAATAACCTTGTTTCCCTTGATATTTTCACTTTTTTAATCTGAAATATGAAAATGTGCTTTATTTTCAACTTATTTTGACTTTTTTCAATAAAAAAATTCAAAATAACCTTGTTTCCCGTGATATTTTTTACTTTTTTAATCTGAAATATGAAATGTGCATTATTTTCACCTTATTTCGTAATTTTTCTACAAAAATTTCAAAATAACCATGCTTCCTTTGATATTTTCACTTTTTTTTTAATCTGAAATATGAAAATGTGCTTTATTTTCATCTTATTTTGTCTTTTTTCAATAAAAAATTTCAAAATAACCTTGTTTTTGATATTTTCTACTTTTTAATCTGAAATATGAAAATATGCTTTATTTTCAACTTATTTTGTCTTTTTTCAATAAAAAATTTCAAAATAAACTTTGTTTCCCTTGATATTTTTACTTTTTTAATCTGAAATATGAAAATGTGCATTATTTTCATCTTATTTTGTATTTTTTCTATAAAAAATTTTAAAATAACCATGCTTCCTTTGATATTTTCAATTTTTTAATCTGAAATATGAAAATGTGCTTTATTTTCATCTTATTTTGTCTTTTTCAATAAAAAATTTCAAAATAACCTTGTTTCCCTTGATACTTTCACTTTTTAATCTGAAATATGAAAATGTGCTTTATTTTCAACTTATTTTGACTTTTTCAATAAAAAATTTCAAAATAACCTTGTTTCCCTTGATATTTTCTCTTTTTTTAATCTGAAATATGGAAATGTGCTTTATTTTCTATCTTATTTTGTCTTTTTCAATAAAAAAGTTCAAAATAACCTTTGCTTCCCTTGATATTTTCACTTTTTTAATCTTGAAATATGAAAATGTGCTTTATTTTCAACTTATTTTGACTTTTTTTTCAATAAAAAAATTCAAAATAACCTTGTTTCCCTTGATATTTTTACTTTTTTAATCTGAAATATGAAAATGTGCATTATTTTCACCTTATTTCGTATTTTTTCAATAAAAAATTTCAAAATAACCATGCTTCCTTTGATATTTTCACTTTTTAATCTGAAATATGAAAATGTGTTTATTTTCATCTTATTTTGTCTTTTCAATAAAAATTTCAAAATAACCTTGTTTCCCTTGATATTTTCACTTTTTTTAATCTGAAATATGAAAATGTATGCTTTATTTTCAACTTATTTTGTCTATTTTCAATAAAAATTTCAAAATAACCTTGTTTCCTGATATTTTTACTTTTTTAATCTGAAATATGAAAATGTGCATTATTTTCATCTTATTTTGTATTTTTTCTATAAAAAATTTTAAAATAACCATGCTTCCCTTGATATTTTCACTTTTAATCTGAAATATGAAAATGTGTTTTATTTTCATCTTATTTTGTCTTTTTTCAATAAAAATTTCAAAATAACCTTGTTTCCCTTGATATTTTCACTTCTTTAATCTGAAATATGAAAATGTGCTTTATTTTCATCTTATTTTGTCTTTTTTCAATAAAAAATTCAAAATAACCTTGTTTCCCGATATTTTCTCTTTTTTTAATCTGAAATATGAAAATGTGCTTTATTTTCATCTTATTTTGTCTTTTTTCAATAAAAAATTTCAAAATAACCTTGTTTCCCTTGATATTTTCACTTTTTTAATCTGAAATATCAAAATGTGCTTTATTTTCATCTTATTTTGACTTTTTTTTCAATAAAAAATTTCAAAATAAACTTGTCTCCCTTGATATTTTCTCTTTTTTAATCTTTGAAATATGAAAATATGCTTTATTTTCAACTTATTTTGTCTTTTTTCAATAAAAAATTTCAAAATAACCTTGTTTCCCTTGATATTTTTACTTTTTTAATCTGAAATATGAAAATGTGCATTATTTTCATCTTATTTTGTATTTTTTCTATAAAAAATTTTAAAAATAAATCCAATATGCTTCCTTTGATATTTTCAATTTTTTTTAATCTGAAATATGAAAATGTGCTTTATTTTCATCTTATTTTGTCTTTTTTCAATAAAAAATTTCAAAATAACCTTGTTTCCCTTGATACTTTCACTTTTTTTAATCTGAAATATGAAATGTGCTTTTATTTTCAACTTATTTTGACTTTTTTTCAATAAAAAATTTCAAAATAACCTTGTTTCCCTTGATATTTTCTCTTTTTTAATCTGAAATATGAAAATGTGCTTTATTTTCATCTTATTTGTCTTTTTTCAATAAAAAAGTTCAAAATAACCTTGTTTCCCTTGATATTTTCACTTTTTAATCTGAAATATGAAAATGTGCTTTATTTTTCAACTTATTTTGACTTTTTTTCAATAAAAAAATTCAAAATAACCTTGTTTCCCTTGATATTTTTACTTTTTAATCTGAAATATGAAAATGTGCATTATTTTCACCTTTATTTCGTATTTTTTTTCAATAAAAAATTTCAAAAATAACCATGCTTCCTTTGATATTTTCACTTTTTTTAATCTGAAATATGAAATGTGCTTTATTTTCATCTTATTTTGTCTTTTTTCAATAAAAATTTCAAAAATAACCTTGTTTCCCTTGGATATTTTCACTTTTTTAATCTGAAATATGAAAATGTGCTTTATTTTCAACTTATTTTGTCTATTTTCAATAAAAAATTTCAAAAATAACCTTGTTTCTGATATTTTTACTTTTAATCTGAAATATGAAATGTGCATTATTTTCATCTTATTTTGTATTTTTTCTATAAAAATTTTTAAAATAACCATGCTTCCTTTGATATTTTCACTTTTTTAATCTGAAATATGAAAATGTTTTATTTTCATCTTATTTTGTCTTTTTTTTCAATAAAAAATTTCAAAATAACCTTGTTTCCCTTGATATTTTCACTTTTTTTAATCTGAAATATGAAAATGTGCTTTATTTTCATCTTATTTTGTCTTTTTTTTCAATAAAAAATTTCAAAATAACCTTGTTTCCCTTGATATTTTCTCTTTTTTTAATCTTTTGAAATATGAAAATGTGCTTTATTTTCAACTTATTTTGTCTTTTTTTCAATAAAAATTTCAAAATAACCTTGTTTCCCTTTGATATTTTCACTTTTTTAATCTGAAATATGAAAATGTGCTTTATTTTCAACTTTTATTTTGTCTTTTTTTCAATAAAAATTTAAAAATAACCTTGTTTCCCTTGATATTTTCACTTTTTTAATCTGAAATATGAAATTGTGTTTTATTTTCATCTTATTTTGTCTTTTTTCAATAAAATTTCAAAATAACCTTGTTTCCCTTGATATTTTCACTTTTTTAATCTGAAATATGAAAATGTGCTTTATTTTCATCTTATTTTGGCTTTTCTCAATAAAAAATTTCAAAATAACTCACTTTGGATATTTTCTCTTTTTTTAATCTGAAATATAAAAATGTGCTTTATTTTCAACTTATTTTGTCTTTTTCAATAAAAAATTTCAAAATAACCTTGTTTCCCTTGATATTTTCACTTTTTTAATCTGAAATATGAAAATGTGCTTTATTTTCAACTTATTTTGAATTTTTTTCAATAAAAAAATTCAAAAATAACCTTGTTTCCTTTGATATTTTTACTTTTTTAATCTGAAATATGAAAATGTGCATTATTTTCACCTTATTTCGTATTTTTTCTATAAAAAATTTCAAAATAACCATGCTTCCTTTGATATTTTCACTTTTTTTAATCTGAAATATGAAAATGTGCTTTATTTTCATCTGATTTTGTCTTTTTTCAATAAAAAATTTAAAATAACCTTGTTTCCCTTGATATTTTCACTTTTTTAATCTGAAATAAGTAAAAATGTTTTTATTTTCATCTTATTTTGTCTTTTTTCAATAAAAAATTTCAAAATAACCTTGCTCTTGGATATTTTCACTTTTTAATCTGAAATATGAAAATGTGCTTTATTTTCATCTTATTTTGGCTTTTCTCAATAAAAAATTTCAAAATAACCTTGTTTCCCTTGATATTTTCTTTAATCTGAAATATAAAAATGTGCTTTATTTTCAACTTATTTTGTCTTTTCAACAAAAAAATTTCAAAATAACCTTGTTTCCCTTGATATTTTCACTTTTTTAGTCTGAAATATGAAAAATGTGCATTATTTTCACCTTATTTCGTATTTTTTTTCAATAAAAAATTTCAAAATAACCATGCTTCCTTTGATATTTTCACTTTTTAATCTGAAATATGAAAATGTGCTTTATTTTCATCTTATTTTGTCTTTTCAATAAAAATTTCAAAATAACCTTGTTTCCCTTGATATTTTCACTTTTTATCTGAAATATGAAAATGTGCTTTATTTTCAACTTATTTTGTCTATTTTCAATAAAAAATTTCAAAATAACCTTGTTTCCCTTGATATTTTTACTTTTTTAATCTGAAATATGAAAATGTGCACTATTTTCATCTTATTTTGTATTTTTTCTATAAAAAATTTTAAAATAACCATGCTTCCTTTGATATTTTCACTTTTTTAATCTGAAATATGAAAATGTGTTTATTTTCATCTTATTTTGTCTTTTTTCAATAAAAAATTTCAAAAATAACCTTGTTTCCTTTGATATTTTCACTTTTAATCTGAAATATGAAAATGTGCTTTATTTTCAATTTTATTTTGTCTTTTTTCAATAAAAAATTTCAAAATAACCTTGTTTCCCTTGATATTTTCTCTTTTTTTAATCTGAAATATGAAAATGTGCTTTATTTTCAACTTATTTTGTCTTTTTTTCAATAAAAATTTCAAAATAACCTTGTTTCCCTTGATATTTTCACTTTTTTAATCTGAAATATGAACAAGTTTTTTATTTTCAACTTATTTTGAATTTTTCAATAAAAAAATTCAAAATAACCTTGTTTCCCTTGATATTTTTACTTTTTTAATCTGAAATATGAAAATGTGCATTATTTTCACCTTATTTCGTATTTTTTCTATAAAAAATTTCAAAATAACCATGCTTCCTTTGATATTTTCACTTTTTTAATCTGAAATATGAAAATGTGCTTTATTTTCATCTTAAGTTTTGTCTTTTTTTCAGCCAAAAAATTTCAAAATAACCTTGTTTCCCTTGATATTTTCACTTTTTTAATCTGAAATATGAAAATGTGCTTTATTTTCAACTTATTTTGTCTATTTCTCAATAAAAAATTTCAAAATAACCTTGTTTCCCTTGATATTTTCACTTTTTTTAATCTGAAATATGAAAATGTGCTTTATTTTCATCTTATTTTGGCTTTTCTCAATAAAAAATTTCAAAATAACCTTGTTTCCCTTGATATTTTCTCTTTTTTTAATCTGAAATATAAAAATGTGCTTTATTTTCAACTTATTTTGTCTTTTTTCAATAAAAATTTCAAAATAACCTTGTTTCCTTTGATATTTTCACTTTTTTTTAATCTGAAATATGAAAATGTGCTTTTATTTTCAACTTATTTTGAATTTTTTCAATAAAAAATTCAAAATAACCTTGTTTCCCTTGATATTTTTACTTTTTAATCTGAAATATGAAAATGTGCATTATTTTCACCTTATTTCGTATTTTTTCTATAAAAATTTCAAAATAACCATGCTTCCTTTGATATTTTCACTTTTTTAATCTGAAATATGAAAATGTGCTTTATTTTCATCTTATTTTGTCTTTTTTCAATAAAAAATTTAAAAATAACCTTGAGCCTCCCTTGATATTTTCACTTTTTTTTAATCTGAAATATGAAATGTGTTTTTATTTTCATCTTATTTTGTCTTTTTTCAAATAAAAATTTCAAAATAACCTTGTTTCCCTTGATATTTTCACTTCTTAATCTGAAATATGAAAATGTGCTTTATTTTCATCTTATTTTGGCTTTTCTCAATAAAAAATTTCAAAATAACCTTGTTTCCCTTGATATTTTTCTTTTAATCTGAAATATAAAAATGTGCTTTATTTTCAACTTATTTTGTCTTTTTTCAATAAAAATTTCAAAATAACCTTGTTTCCCTTGATATTTACCTCTTTAATCTGAAATATGAAAATGTGCATTATTTTCACCTTATTTCGTATTTTTTCAATAAAAATTTCAAAATAACCATGCTTCCTTTGATATTTTCACTTTTTAATCTGAAATATGAAAATGTGCTTTATTTTCATCTTATTTTGTCTTTTTTCAATAAAAAAATTTCAAAATAACCTTGTTTCCCTTGATATTTTCACTTTTTTAATCTGAAATATGAAAATGTGCTTTATTTTCAACTTATTTTTTGTCTATTTTCAATAAAAATTTCAAAATAACCTTGTTTCCCTTGA
This sequence comes from Ascarosepion bandense, assembly GCA_037127315.1. Taxonomy (NCBI): domain Eukaryota; kingdom Metazoa; phylum Mollusca; class Cephalopoda; order Sepiida; family Sepiidae; genus Ascarosepion; species Ascarosepion bandense. Next base: position 12,030 of record JBBBDQ010016838.1, on the reverse strand, counting down.
TATTTTTACTTTTTTAATCTGAAATATGAAAATGTGCATTATTTTCATCTTATTTTGTTTTTTTTTCTATAAAAAATTTTAAAATAACCATGCTTCCTTTGATATTTTCACTTTTTTAATCTGAAATATGAAAATGTGCTTTATTTTCATCTTATTTTGTCTTTTTTCAATAAAAAATTTCAAAATAACCTTGTTTCCCTTGATATTTTCACTTTAATCTGAAATATGAAAATGTGCTTGGTTTTCATCTTATTTTGTCTTTTTTCAATAAAAAATTCAAAATAACCTTGTTTCCCTTGATATTTTCTCTTTTTTAATCTGAAATATGAAAATGTGCTTTATTTTCATCTTATTTTGTCTTTTTTCAATAAAAAATTTCAAAATAACCTTGTTTCCCTTGATATTTTCACTTTTTTTAATCTGAAATATCAAAATGTGTTTTATTTTCTATCTTATTTTGTCTTTTTTCAATAAAAAATTTCAAAATAACCTTGTTTCCCTTGATATTTTCACTTTTTTAATCTGAAATATGAAAATGTGCTTTATTTTCATCTTATTTTGGCTTTTCTCAATAAAAATTTCAAAATAACCTTGTTTCCCTTGATATTTTCTCTTTTTTAATCTGAAATATAAAAATGTGCTTTATTTTCAACTTATTTTGTCTTTTTTCAATAAAAAATTTCAAAATAACCTTGTTTCCCTTTGATATTTTCACTTTTTAATCTGAAATATCAAAATGTGCTTTATTTTCATCTTACTTTTGTCTTTTTTCAATAAAAAAATTCAAAATAACCTTGTTTCCCTTGATATTTTGACTTTTTCATCTGAAATATGAAAATGTGTTTTATTTTTCATCTTATTTTGACTTTTTTCAATAAAAATTTCAAAATAACCTTGTTTCCCTTGATATTTTCACTTTTTTTAATCTGAAATATGAAATGTGTATTATTTTTATCTTATTTTGTTTTTTTTCTATAAAAAATTTCAAAATGACCATGCTTCCTTTGATATTTTCACTTTAATCTGAAATATGAAAATGTGCTTTATTTTCATCTTATTTTGTCTTTTTTCAATAAAAAATTTCAAAATAACCGTGTTTCCCTTGATATTTTCACTTCTTTAATCTGAAATATGAAAATGTGCTTTATTTTCATCTTATTTCTATTTTTTCAATAAAAAATTTCAAAATAACCTTGTTTCCTTTGATATTTTCTCTCTTTTTTTTAATCTGAAATATAAAAATGTGTTTTTATTTTCAACTTATTTTGACTTTTTTCAATAAAAATTTCAAAATAACCTTGTTTCCTTTTTATATTTTCTCTTTTTTTAATCTGAAATATGAAAATGTGCTTTATTTTCATCTTATTTTGTCTTTTTTCAATAAAAATTTCAAAATAACCGTGTTTCCCTTGATATTTTCACTTCTTTAATCTGAAATATGAAAATGTGTTTTCTTTATTTTCATCTTATTTTGTCTTTTTTCAATAAAAAATTTCAAAATAACCTTGTTTCCCTTGATATGTTCTCTTTTTTTTAATCTGAAATATAAAAATGTGTCATTTTCAACTTATTTTGACTTTTTTCAATAAAAAATTTCAAAATAAACTTGTTTCCCTGATATTTTCACTTTTTTAATCTGAAATATGAAAATGTGCTTTATTTTCATCTTATTTTGTCTTTTTTCAATAAAAAATTTCAAAATAACCTTAATTCCTTTTTTATATTTTCTCTTTTAATCTGAAATATGAAAATGTGCTTTATTTTCATCTTATTTTGTCTTTTCTCAATAAAAATTTCAAAATAACCTTGTTTCCTTTGATATTTTTTAATCTGAAATATGAAAATGTGCTTTATTTTCATCTTATTTTGTCTTTTTTCAATAAAGAATTTCAAAATAACCTTGTTTCCCTTGATATTTTCTCTTTTTTAATCTGAAATATAAAAATGTGTTTTATTTTCAACTTATTTTGACTTTTTTCAATAAAATTTTCAAAATAACCTTGTTTCCCATGATATTTTCACTTTTTTTTAATCTGCAATATGAAAATGTGCTTTATTTTCATCTTATTTTATCTTTTTTCAATAAAAATTTCAAAATAACCTTGTTTCCCTTTTTATATTTTCTCTTTTTTAATCTGAAATATGAAAATGTGCATTATTTTCATCTTATTTTGTATTTTTCTATAAAAATTTTTAAAATAACCATGCTTCCTTGATATTTTCACTTCTTTAATCTGAAATATGAAAATGTGCTTTATTTTCATCTTATTTTGTCTTTTTTCAATAAAAATTTCAAAATAACCTTGTTTCCCTTGATATTTTCACTTTTTTTAATCTGAAATATGAAAATGTGCTTTATTTTCATCTTATTTTTATTTTTTTTCAATAAAAAATTTCAAAATAACCTTGTTTCCCTTGATATTTTTACTTTTTTAATCTGAAATATGAAAATGTGCTTTATTTTCAACTTATTTTGACTTTTTTCAATAAAAAATTTCAAAATAACCTTGTTTCCCTTGATATTTTCTCTTTTTAATCTGGAAATATGAAAATGTGCTTTATTTTCATCTTATATCTTTTTTCAATAAAAATTTCAAAATAACCTTGTTTCCCTTGATATTTTCACTTTTTAATCTGAAATATGAAAATGTGCTTTATTTTCAACTTATTTTGACTTTTTCAATAAAAAATTTCAAAATAACCTTGTTTCCCTTGATATTTTTACTTTTTAATCTGAATATGAAAATGTGCATTATTTTCACCTTTATTTTCGTATTTTTTCTATAAAAAATTTCAAAATAACCATGCTTCCTTTGATATTTTCACTTTTTTAATCTGAAATATGAAAATGTGTGCTTTATTTTCTTCTTATTTTGTCTTTTTTCAATAAAAAAATTCAAAATAACCTTGTTTCCCTTGATATTTTCTCTTTTTTTAATCTGAAATATGAAAATGTGCTTTATTTTCATCTTATTTTGTCTTTTTTCAATAAAAAATTTCAAAATAACCTTGTTTCCCTTGATATTTTCTTTTACTTTTTAATCTGAAATATGAAAATGTGCATTATTTTCATCTTATTTTGTTTTTTTTCTATAAAAAATTTCAAAATGACCATGCTTCCTTTGATATTTTCACTTTTTAATCTGAAATATGAAAATGTGTTTTATTTTCATCTTATTTTGTCTTTTTTCACAAAAAATTTCAAAATAACCGTGTTTCCCCTTTGAGACTATTTTCTACTCTCCTTTAATCTGAAATATGAAAATGTGCTTTATTTTCATCTTATTTTGTCTTTTTTTTTCAATAAAAAATTTCAAAATAACCTTGTTTCCCTTGATATTTTCTCTTTTTTTAATCTGAAATATAAAAATGTGCTTTATTTTCAACTTATTTTGACTTTTTTTCAATAAAAATTTCAAAATAACCTTGTTTCCCTTTTTATATTTTCTCTTTAATCTGAAATATGAAAATGTGCTTTATTTTCATCTTATTTTGTCTTTTTTCAATAAAAAATTTCAAAATAACCGTGTTTCCCTTGATATTTTCACTTCTCTTTTTAATTCTGAAATATGAAAATGTGTTTATTTTTCATCTTTTATTTTGTCTTTTTTCAATAAAAATTTCAAAATAACCTTTGTTTCCCTTGATATGTTCTCTTTTTTAATCTGAAATATAAAAATGTGCTTTATTTTCAACTTATTTTGACTTTTTTCAATAAAAAATTTCAAAATAAACTTGTTTCCCTTGATATTTTCACTTTTTTTAATCTGAAATATGAAAATGTGCTTTATTTTCATCTTATTTTGTCTTTTTTTCAATAAAAAAATTTCAAAAATAACCTTAATTCCTTTTTTTATATTTTCTCTTTTTTAATCTGAAATATGAAAATGTGCTTTATTTTCATCTTATTTTGTCTTTTTTCAATAAAAATTTCAAAATAACCTTGTTTCCCTTGATATTTCTCTCTTTTTTAATCTGAAATATGAAAATGTGCTTTATTTTCATCTTATTTTGTCTTTTTTCAATAAAGAATTTCCAAAATAACCTTGTTTCCCTTGATATTTTTCTTTTAATCTGAAATATAAAAATGTGCTTTATTTTCAACTTATTTTGACTTTTTTCAATAAAAATTTTCAAAAATAACCTTGTTTCCCATGATATTTTCACTTTTTTAATCTGCAATATGAAAATGTGCTTTATTTTCATCTTATTTTATCTTTTTTCAATAAAAAATTTCAAAATAACCTTGTTTCCCTTTTTATATTTTCTCTTTTTTTAATCTGAAATATGAAAATGTGCATTATTTTCATCTTATTTTGTATTTTTTCTATAAAAATTTTTAAAATAACCATGCTTCCTTTGATATTTTCACTTCTTTAATCTGAAATATGAAAATGTGCTTTATTTTCATCTTATTTTGTCTTTTTTCAATAAAAATTTCAAAATAACCTTTGTTTCCCTTGATATTTTCACTTTTTTAATCTGAAATATGAAAATGTGCTTTATTTTCATCTTATTTTGTCTTTTTCAATAAAAAATTTCAAAATAACCTTGTTTCCCTTGATATTTTTACTTTTTAATCTGAAATATGAAAATGTGCTTTATTTTCAACTTATTTTGACTTTTTCAATAAAAATTTCCAAAATAACCTTGTTTCCCTTGATATTTTTCTTAATCTGAAATATGAAAATGTGCTTTATTTCATCTTATTTTGTCTTTTTTCAATAAAAATTTCAAAATAACCTTGTTTTGATATTTTCACTTTTTTAATCTGAAATATGAAAAATGTGCTTTATTTTCAACTTATTTTGACTTTTTTCAATAAAAAATTTCAAAATAACCTTGTTTCCCTTGATATTTTTACTTTTTTAATCTGAAATATGAAAATGTGCATTATTTTCACCTTATTTTCCGTATTTTTTCTATAAAAATTTCAAAATAACCATGCTTCCTTTGATATTTTCACTTTTTAATCTGAAATATGAAAATGTGCTTTATTTTCTTCTTATTTTGTCTTTTTTCAATAAAAAATTCAAAAATAACCTTGTTTCCCTGATATTTTTCTTTTAATCTGAAATATGAAAATGTGCTTTATTTTCATCTTATTTTGTCTTTTCAATAAAAAATTTCAAAATAACCTTGTTTCCCTTGATATTTTCACTTTTTTAATCTGAAATATGAAAATGCTTTATTTTCATCTTATTTTGGTTTTTTCTCAATAAAAAATTTCAAAATAACTTTGTTTCCCTTGATATTTTCTCTTTTTTTAATCTGAAATATAAAATGTGCTTTATTTTCAACTTATTTTGTCTTTTTTCAATAAAAATTTCAAAATAACCTTGTTTCCCATGATATTTTCACTTTTTTAATCTGAAATATGAAAATGTGCTTTATTTTCATCTTATTTTTGTCTTTTTCAATAAAAAAATTCAAAAATAACCTTGTTTCCCTTGATATTTTGACTTTTTTAATCTGAAATATAAAAATGTGTGCTTTTATTTTCAACTTATTTGACTTTTTTCAATAAAAAAATTTCAAAATAACTTGTTTCCCTTTTATATTTTTCTCTTTTTTAATCTGAAATATGAAAATGTGCTTTATTTTCATCTTATTTTGTCTTTTTTTCTCAATAAAAAATTTCAAAATAACCGTGTTTCTTGATATTTTCACTTCTTTAATCTGAAATATGAAATGCTTTATTTTCATCTTATTTTGTCTTTTTTTCAATAAAAATTTCAAAATAACTTTGTTTCTTTGATATACCTCTTCTTTTTTTAATCTGAAATATAAAAATGTGCTTTATTTTCAACTTATTTTGACTTTTTTCAATAAAATTTCAAATAAACTGTTTCCCTTGATATTTTTGTTCTTTAATCTGAAATATGAAAATGTGCTTTATTTTCATCTTATTTTGTCTTTTCAATAAAAAATTTCCAAATAACCTTAATTCCTTTTTATATTTTCTCTTTTTTTAATCTGAAATATGAAAATGTGCTTTATTTTCATCTTATTTTGTCTTTTTTTCAATAAAAAATTTCAAAATAACCTTGTTTCTGATATTTTCTCTTTTTAATCTGAAATATGAAATGCTTTATTTTCATCTTATTTTGTCTTTTTCAATAAAGAATTTCAAAATAAACTTTGTTTCCCTTGATATTTTTCTTTTAATCTGAAATATAAAAATGTGTTTTTATTTTCAACTTATTTTGACTTTTTCAATAAAAATTTTCAAAATAACCTTGTTTCCCATGATATTTTCACTTTTTTAATCTGCAATATGAAAATGTGCTTCTATTTTCATCTTATTTTATCTTTTTTCAATAAAAAATTTCAAAATAACCTTGTTTCCCTTTTTATATTTTTCTTTTAATCTTGAAATATGAAAATGTGCATTATTTTCATCTTATTTTGTATTTTTCTATAAAAAATTTTAAATAACCATGTTTCCTTTGATATTTTCACTTTTTTAATCTGAAATATGAAAATGTGCTTTATTTTCATCTTATTTTGTCTTTTTTCACAAAAAATTTCAAAATAAACCCTTGTTTCCTTGATATTTTCACTTTTTAATCTGAAATATGAAAATGTGCTTTATTTTCATCTTATTTTGTCTTTTTTCAGCCAAAATTTCAAAATAACCTTGTTTCCCTTGATATTTTTACTTTTTTTAATCTGAAATATGAAAATGTGCTTTATTTTCAACTTATTTTGACTTTTTTCAATAAAAATTTCAAAATAACCTTGTTTCCTTTGATATTTTTCTCTTTAATCTGAAATATGAAATGTGTCATTTTCATCTTATTTTGTCTTTTTTCAATAAAAAATTTCAAAATAACCTTGTTTCCCTTGATATTTTCACTTTTTAATCTGAAATATGAAAATGTGCTTTCTATTTTCAACTATTTTGACTTTTTTCAATAAAATTTCAAATAACCTTGTTTCCCTTGATATTTTTACTTTTTAACTTTGAAATATGAAAATTGTAAAATATTTTCACCTTATTTTCGTATTTTTCTATAAAAATTTCAAAATAACCATGCTTCCTTTGATATTTTCACTTTTAATCTTGAAATATGAAAATGTGCTTTATTTTCATCTTATTTTGTCTTTTCAATAAAAAAATTCAAAATAACCTTGTTTCCCTTGATATTTTCTCTTTTTTAATCTGAAATATGAAAATGTGCTTTATTTTCATCTTATTTTGGCTTTTCTCAAATAAAAATTTCAAAATAACTTTGTTTCCCTTGATATTTTCTCTTTAATCTGAAATATAAAATGTGCTTTTTATTTTCAACTTATTTTGTCTTTTTTCAATAAAAAATTTCAAAATAACCTTGTTTCCTACACATTTTCACTTTTTTAATCTGAAATATGAAAATGTGCTTTATTTTCATCTTATTTTGTCTTTTTTCAATAAAAAAATTCAAAATAACCTTGTTTCCCTTGATATTTTGACTTTTTTAATCTGAAATATGAAAATGTGCTTTATTTTCATCTTATTTTGACTTTTTCAATAAAAAATTTCAAAAATAACCTTGTTTCCTTGGATATTTTCACTTTTAATCTGAAATATGAAATGCATTATTTTCATCTTATTTTGTTTTTTTTCTATAAAAATTTCAAAATAATCATGCTTCCTTTGATATTTTCTACTTTTTAATCTGAAATATGAAAATGTGCTTTATTTTCATCTTATTTTGTCTTTTTTCAATAAAAAATTTCAAAATAACCTTGTTTCCCTTGATATTTTCACTTCTTTTAATCTGAAATATGAAAATGTGCTTTATTTTCATCTTATTTTGTCTTTTTTCAAATAAAAAAATTCAAAATAACCTTGTTTCCTTTGATATTTTCACTTTTTTAATCTGAAATATGAAAATGTGCTTTATTTTCATCTTATTTTGTTCTTTTTCAATAAAAAATTTCAAAATAACCTTGTTTCACTTTTTATATTTTCTCTCTTTTTTAATCTGAAATATGAAAATGTGCTTTATTTTCATCTTTATTTGTCTTTTTCAATAAAAAATTTCAAAATAACCTTGTTTCCCTTGATATTTCTCTTTTTTAATCTGAAATATGAAAATGTGCTTTATTTTCAACTTATCTCGTCTTTTTCAAATAAAATATTTCCAAAATAACCTTGTTTCCCTTGGATATTTTCTCTTTAATCTGAAATATAAAAATGTGCTTTATTTTCAACTTATTTTGACTTTTTTCAATAAAAATTTCAAAATAACCTTGTTTCCCTTGATATTTTCACTTTTTTTAATCTGAAATATGAAAATGTGCTTTATTTTCATCTTATTTTGTCTTTCTTCAATAAAAAATTTCAAAATAACCTTGTTTCCCTTTTTATGTTTTCTCTTTTAATCTGAAATATGAAAATGTGCTTTATTTTCATCTTATTTTGTCTTTTTTCAATAAAAAATTTCAAAATAACCTTGTTTCCTTTGGATATTTCTTTAATCTGAAATATGAAAATGTGCTTTATTTTCATTTTATTTTGTTCTTTTTCAATAAAAATTTCAAAATAACCTTGTTTCCCTTGATATTTTCTCTTTTAATCCGAAACATAAAAATGTGCTTTTTATTTTCAACTTATTTTGACATTTTTCAATAAAAAATTTCAAAATAACCTTGTTTCCTTGGATATTTTCACTTTTAATCTGAAATATGAAAATGTGCTTTATTTTCACCTTATTTTGTCTTTTCAATAAAAAATTTCAAAATAACCTTGTTTCCCTTGATATTTTTACTTTTTAATCTGAAATATGAAAATGTGCATTATTTTCATCTTATTTTGTATTTTTTCTATGAAAATTTTAAAAATAAACATGCTTCCTTTGATATTTTCACTTTTTTAATCTGAAATATGAAAATGTGCACATTTTCATCTTTATTTTGACTTTTTTCAATAAAAAATTTCCAAAATAACCTTGTTTCCCTTGATATTTTGACTTTTTTAATCTGGAAATAAGGAAAATGTGCTTTATTTTCATCTGATTTTGTCTTTTTTCAATAAAAAATTTCAAAATAACCTTGTTTCCCTTGATATTTTCACTTTTTTAATCTGAAATATGAAAATGTGCTTTATTTTCAACTTATTTTGACATTTTTCAATAAAAAATTTCAAAATAACCTTGTTTCCCTTGATATTTTCTCTTTTTAATCTGAAATATGAAAATGTGCTTTACTTTCATCTTATTTTGCCTTTTTTTCAATAAAAAATTTCAAAATAACCTTGTTTCCCTTGGATATTTTGACTTTTTTAATCTGAAATATAAAAATGTGCTTTTTATTTTCAACTTATTTTGACTTTTTTCAATAAAAAATTTCAAAATAACCTTGTTTCCTCTTGATATTTTCACTTTTTTTTAATCTGAAATATGAAAATGTGCTTTTATTTTCATCTTATTTTGTCTCTTTCTTCAATAAAAATTTCAAAATAACCTTGTTTCCTTTTTTATGTTTTCTCTTTTTTAATCTGAAATATGAAAATGTGCTTTATTTTCATCTTATTTTGGTCTTTTTTCAATAAAAAATTTGAAAATAACCCTTGTTTCCCTTGATATTTCTCTTTTTTAATCTGAAATATGAAAATGTGCTTTATTTTCATTTTATTTTGTCTTTTTTCAATAAAAATTTCAAAATAACCTTGTTTCCCTTGATATTTTCTTCTTTTAATCCGAAATATAAAAATGTGCTTTATTTTCAACTTATTTTGACATTTTTCAATAAAAAATGTCAAAATAACCTTGTTTCCCATGATATTTTCACTTTTTTAATCTGAAATATGAAAATGTGCTTTATTTTCACCTTATTTTGTCTTTTTCAATAAAAATTTCAAAATAACTTGTTTCCCTTGATATTTTTACTTTTTTAATCTGAAACATGAAAATGTGCATTATTTTCACCTTATTTCGTATTTTTTCTATAAAAAATTTCAAAATAACCATGCTTCCTTTGATATTTTCACTTTTTTTAATCTGAAATATGAAAATGTGTTTTATTTTCATCTTATTTTGTCTTTTTCTCAATAAAAAATTCAAAATAACCTTGTTTCCCTTGATATTTTCTTTTTTTTAATCTGAAATATGAAAATGTGCTTTATTTTCATCTTATTTTGTCTTTTCAATAAAAAATTTCCAAAATAACCTTGTTTCCCTTGATATTTTCACTTTTTTATCTGAAATATGAAAATGTGCTTTATTTTCATCTTATTTTGGCTTTTCTCAATAAAAAATTTCAAAATAACTTTGTTTCCTTTGATATTTTCTCTTTTTTAATCTGAAATATAAAAATGTGCTTTATTTTCAACTTATTTTGTCTTTTTTCAATAAAAAATTTCAAAATAACTTTGTTTCCCATGATATTTTCACTTTTTTTAATCTGAAATATGAAAATGTGCTTTATTTTCATCTTATTTTGTCTTTTTCAATAAAAAAATTCAAAATAACCTTGTTTCCCTTGATATTTTGACTTTTTTAATCTGAAATATGAAAATGTGCTTTATTTTCATCTGATTTTGTCTTTTTTCAATAAAAAATTTCAAAAATAACCTTGTTTCCCTTGATATTTTCACTTTTTTAATCGAAATATGAAATGTGCTTTATTTTCAACTTATTTTGACATTTTTCAATAAAAAATTTCAAAAATAACCTTGTTTCCCTTGGATATTTTCTCTTTTTAAATTCGAAATATGAAAATGCTTTACTTTCATCTTATTTTGCCTTTTTTCAATAAAAAATTTCAAAATAACCTTGTTTCCCTTGATATTTTGACTTTTTAATCTGAAATATAAAAATGTGCTTTATTTTCAACTTATTTTGACTTTTTTCAATAAAAAATTTCAAAATAACCTTGTTTCCTGATATTTTCACTTTTTTAATCTGAAATATGAAAATGTGCTTTATTTTCATCTTATTTTGTCTTTCTTCAATAAAAAATTTCAAAATAACCTTGTTTCCCTTTTTATGTTTTCTCTTTTTTAATCTGAAATATGAAAATGTGCTTTTATTTTCATCTTATTTTGTCTTTTTTCAATAAAAATTTGAAAATAACCTTGTTTCCTTTGATATTTCTCTTTTAATCTGAAATATGAAAATGTGCTTTATTTTCATTTTATTTTGTCTTTTCAATAAAAATTTCAAAATAACCTTGTTTCCCTTGATATTTTTCTTTTTTTAATCCGAAATATAAAAATGTGCTTTTTATTTTCAACTTATTTTGACATTTTTCAATAAAAATGTCAAAATAACCTTGTTTCCCATGATATTTTCACTTTTTTAATCTGAAATATGAAAATGTGCTTTATTTTCACCTTATTTTTGTCTTTTTTCAATAAAAAATTTCAAAATAACCTTGTTTCCCTTGATATTTTTACTTTTTTAATCTGAAACATGAAAATGTGCATTATTTTCACCTTATTTCGTATTTTTTCTATAAAAAATTTCAAAATAACCATGCTTCCTTTGATATTTTCACTTTTTTAATCTGAAATATGAAAATGTGCTTTATTTTCATCTTATTTTGTCTTTTTCAATAAAAAAAATTCAAAATAACCTTGTTTCCCTTGATATTTTTTTTTTAATCTGAAATATGAAAATGTGCTTTATTTTCATCTTATTTTGTCTTTTTTTCAATAAAAAATTTCAAAAATAAACTTTGTTTCCCTTGATATTTTCACTTTTTTAATCTGAAATATGAAAATGTGCTTTATTTTCATCTTATTTTGGCTTTTCTCAATAAAAAATTTCAAAATAACTTTGTTTCCCTTGATATTTTTCTTTTAATCTGAAATATAAAATGCTTTATTTTCAACTTATTTGTCTTTTTTCAATAAAAAATATCAAAATAACCTTGTTTCCCATGATATTTTCACTTTTTAATCTGAAATATGAAAATGTGCTTTATTTTCATCTTATTTTGTCTTTTTTCAATAAAAAATTCAAAATAACCTTGTTTCCCTTGATATTTTGCCTTTTTTAATCTGAAATATGAAAATGTGCTTTATTTTCATCTTATTTTGAC
>JBBBDQ010016836.1:0-20333 GCA_037127315.1 Ascarosepion bandense | reverse complement strand
AAATTATAAACGTCATATATATATAAATATATATATATGACGATATTTGTAGCTTCTATTGACTCGAAGCATACTTGCTTTTCACAGTGAGAATTAAAAAAAGATTATCTTTTGTTTCTATCATTTTCTCTTTCATAACCAATCTTTCCTCCCTCCCTTTCTTTCTTTCTTTCTTTTCTTTCTTTCTTTCCGTTTATCGAATTGCTCTTTACTCTCTCTTTCTTCCTTCATAATCTCTCTATCTTCTCCCTCTTTCTTTGTTTATTTTACCCTTTCTTTCTCTTTTTTTACGTTTATCTATTGCTTTTCTCCTCTCTCTTCCCCTCTCTTTGTTTTCTTTACCCTATCTTCTTCCGTCTATTGAATTGCTCTTTCCTTCCTTGATAATCTGTCTATCCTCCCTTCTCTTTGTTTGTTTGTTTGTTTGTTTGTTTCTTTCTTTCTTTCTTTTGCTTTTTCTTTCTCGCTCGTTTATTGAATTGCTTCTCTCTTTCCTTTTTATCCCTCACTCTCTCTCTCGATTTCATTCACCTTTTGTCCTCATTCATCTCCCTTTTTATTGCGATTTTAGATGCCAACTTTTTCTATGCGGAGGAAATTTTTTATTCTTCAATGAAAATTTTTGCTACTTTTTTTTCTATTTATTTTTATTTTTATTTATTTATTTATTTATTTTTATTTATTTATTTATTTATTTATTTTCAGATTTTTGTGAAGAAAATTTCAAGATGGCGTCGATGAATGAAGAGAAATTTCTTGTTCGAATTGCGACCAATTTCTGAATTGTCCTCGAAGACATTGCCATGTCTTCATTCTTTGTGTCTGTCATGTCTAGATAACCAATCTCAAGCAGCGACACAGGACGATGTGAAATGTCCCCAGTGCTACGCCTCGTGGAAACACGTGATCATTTGATACTTTCATCATTTTTGGAGAAGACTGTGACGCGCCAGCACGTGGAATTAACCAAATTGTGCTGCAACTGGTGTTTGGCTGCTGACGACAAGAAATCGACTGGCCAGATTTGGTGCCAGGATTAAAGAAACATTTCTTCCAGAAATGCAGAAGAAAAAAACACAGTCAGTTCAAACCAGAACACAAACCCAGAGACGTGGGCGACATGTCGAGGGTGGAGGCCGTGGGGGTCGTGAGGTCGGACGAGGTGTCGCCTGCACTGCAAACCGAAGGACGCCTTTTGTGATCGGCAACGTGTGTTTCTGTGACGCGCGTGTGTTACGTTGATCACACACGCCCTCCCCGCGTTCCCCTAAGCCTTTGTCTGTGAGGGAGGAGGCATCGAAGGAGAAAATGCGCAGCCCCACCCTAGAGGAGGAACTCGAGGACTTTCGAAAACCGGGTCAGTACGAGGAACATGGAGACGAGGCAATCCATTGCAAAATTGCCAACGGATTGCGACGCGAAATGTTTCGAAATGTGGGATGAGTTTGAGGCGTTGTTTGAAGAGATACGTGACCGGCTTGGTGAGCTGTGCAATAATATGAGAGAGGCGACGTCCGTCCAGCTAGAAATGGCGGTTCTCCTGTGGCGAAGGCGACGACCTTTTGAAGAAGGTCAAGACTTGGCGGCTGTCAAGCGTGTCATCTTCGAGGACGACGCCCAAGACGACGACGTCCTTTTGTGGGTTGAGGTTGCTGAGAGCGGAGCTTAGATCGCGGCTCCCACAATCGTTTGTCCCCCACGAAAAAGCGGAATTGACGGTGACATTCCAAAAATGTGCCACGATTCCCTGGAGTCTTTGAGAAAAGAAGTAATTGAATTGACGACAAGTTGAAAATATCCGGGTATTTCCAACCCGGAAAGCTGTTCGACTATATGAGTGAGCTACAAAAGAATACCGTCTGGTGGGATTCGAACCTGAGAGTATTGATTCTCGCCACCGACGAAGACGATCATGTCTTTGTCTGCGATTTTCTCGACGATTCGGTGAAAGAATTCGATCATTCTGGGGAATTGCTGGCTGGATGTGAATTGACGGACGGAGAAGAGGAATCTTGACCCACGGACATTTGTCGTCTTTCCGATGACATTTTTGCCGTTTGTTGTCCTGGGGGTCCGTCTTTGGGGGAAGACTTCTTCATTTTGGGGAGAAAAAACACCCACCATTTTTAGAAATAGAAAATAATTGACACCAAAAAAAAGCAATTTTATTCTTTGTGTCAATTTAACCGACAAATTTTCTCCTGTAACGAGGAATTTAAAGAAATTGTTTGTTTTTCGGAAAGAGGATAAAAAATGAAAATCCGCCTGGGTGGTCGTCGAGGAGGGGTGATGTTATCGCCCCCTCTTTCGTGCCGATCCCACGGACTGGGAATTTGTGGGGATCGACGGGAGGAATGTCGGGAAAATTTTTTTAACCAAAATGGAGAAGTTCTCAAAAAGACGAAAATGAAAGAAAAACATTTCCGATTTTCGTGCAAATAAATTCTGATGTTTTTTTATAGAAAACTCCAAACAATCGTTTTTTGATGTTAACGATCAGAAAAATTGACTTCTCTTGCTCTTTTTGTCAGCCATTACTGACTTAGTGAGAGTCATTCGCTGCTGAACGATTTTAGGCGGAAGAAATAGAAAATTTGAGCTTATTTTTTTTCGCTGGAAAAAGCAGTACAGTCTGAAGTGAAAAGGTCTCAAACTAAATAAAAACGAAGTTTTCTCTACAAAATGTTTATGCTATCATAAAGAGGATTTGATTAAAGTATTTTTTAAATTATTTTTACAAACTTTTAAAATTGTTCTAACAGTTTCTAAAAGGCTCATTTAATGTAGGATTTTTTTTTCTCGACAGTTAGTGGGATAAATTGACGCTAGAGTTTATTACTCAAAATGTATTACGCGAAGGCATTTTTGACTTTGAAAGACACCTTAATTTGGAAATTTCGCAAAAAAAAATTATTTTGATGAAATTTTCAGGACTTATTCATAATTAACTGAAATAGGTTTTGAATTAATCATTTTTAGAAAAATAATGGTAAAAACATTTTTTTTAAATTTCCAGAAATGTCGTGAAAAAATGCGACCAGGTCTCGAAACACACAGATAGTTTTAATTAAATTCAGGAGTCATTTAGGAACGCAAATCAACTGTCTTTTTTTCTTCAAAACTTTTTAGAAAATCTGCTCCGAATTTAGAAAAACAAAAATGCAATAAAACTATGCCATTTTTTTATTTGACAAACATTTAATTGCTTTTATAAATATAAATTAAAATTATATCGTAGTCTGAATAGAAAAAAAATTTCCGTAATGAATTTTACAGAAATTGTTTTTATTTTTATTATCTTATTTTATTTTTATTAGTTAATTTCTAAAAAGTTTCATAAATCTTTTACAATTTCCTCCCTCGTCGGTCTCTCAGATTTTTTTAAATTAATGTGTGGGCAAACATATGTATAAACAAAGAATTTAAACAGTTACCTAAAAAGGTGTTCCATTTTTGTAACCAATGAAAACCCGTTAATTTTTTGGCATGTTGATTTCCTGTTTTCACGTGACTCAAGGGTTGTCCGGCCTTACATAAAAATTGCTATTCTTTTCATGCTTGTTTGTGAATCGCTCAACAAATATTCCTGAAAGTCGTTTCTCTTCAAGATACATTATGACATGTATAAAAATATAGAATTATAACATCTACAGTTATATAAAAATTAAATGAGATATTTTTACCTTGTTATCTTACTAATTAACATGAAAAATGTATAATAAAAATATTAATACTTAGCCTAATATTTCATAACTTTTATTGGTTATTTTAATTTAATTTCATTCTTCTTTATTAAATTGTAAAATTATTTTAAATGAAATTTTTATTTTTATTTATTCAGAAAGTGTATGCAATCATCCAGCTAAAAAGCTATACTTCAAAATTCTATAAAATAAGTAACTGCTGAAAATACTGTTACATTTTTAGTATTACTATGCAGTGAAAAACTAAAGAAAGAAATTACAATTTTAGTAATTTAGCTACATACAATTTTGCCATGTTTATAAACATCTACAGTTAGATAAAAATTAAATTAGATATTTTTACCTTGTTATTTTACTAATTAACATGAAAATGCATAATAAAAATATTAATACTTAGCCTAATATATTTCATAACTTAGATGTGTTATTTTAATTTCATTCTTTCTTATTAAATTGTAAAATTATTTTAAAAGAAACTTATTTTTATTTATTCAGAAAGTATATAATCATCCAGCTATAAAGCTAAACGAACATTGTATGAAATATTATGTAATTGATGAAAATATTATGTTGACCATGCAGTTAAAAAACAAAAACTGTTTTTTTTACATACATAAAAATTTGGCACGTCCGGACGCCATACTTGGGTTATTGACAGATGGCAGCAGTAATATACAATCAATTACGTTGATGACAGGACTACTGTATTTAAGATAAGCTTCGTCTTAAATTTCATACAGTAAGAAGTACTATTGTGTGAAATCAGATTAAGGTAAGTTTCAATTAAACAATTGACTTTAAAAACGTATCTACGATGTGTATATTTTTATTTTTTTTCAAGATTTTTAAACAGAAAGTTGACTACTGTTTACGGAATGTGTCGATCAATCACAAATAGTGCAAAATTTAAATTTTTTTTTTCGAAAAATTTCTGATACCAATCGATATACTCCTCAGTTTAAAATACACCAGTGTATTTTGATTACTGGAATTACTAACTTTAATCCTTGGCTTTCAAATAGACCTATTTTTTTTAAACTTAAATTTAGGTATCTAAGAATTGATTGGAGGCATCATATTAATACATAATTTTATTTTTGAATATCACCTGGGATATTTGAATGACAGATTCTTAATTACCGATCCATGGTTTATTTATCTAGGAAAATATATGAGAGAGAGAGTGAATGAATGAACATTCGTCTGAACTTAAGAAGCTCGAATAGTTGCCATTCACGAAATATCAAAAAGCCAATTTAAGGGCGAATAACAAAGGGAAGTATCGTTATCTCCCATTGTCTTTCTATTTTGGGTTTTTCTTTAAATCACTAGAAAAAAAAAAAAGAAAAAGAAAACGAAGGAGAAAGAAAAACAGTGATTCTAGCTATCGGCGCTCGGTAAAGTAAGGCGGACTTTTAACGTGTTATACAATATAAACATACGCCAGTAGCCGAGATTGTTCGAATTCATTACTGAATGAACCATATAGACATTCTATTTACTACTTCGGTTAGGCGAAATTTCCATTCAATTTCATTAAGAAAATTGTTTCACTTAATTTATTTCTATTTTCTAGGAAAATTTTTTAATGACGTTCAAATAAGCACTTTTTGTTATTTCAAACCAATGTCAAAGGAAACAACTTGCTCACTATTGCATTGACTTTACCTTGTTTAATAAGACATGTTTTTGTTTAATATTTTACTCAGAAGCGTTGTTTGTTCGTGCATTTACGCCCCTATCGAATTTAAATACAATTAAGGAGATAGAGATTGTCTTTTAGTATGTCAACACTGGCCGGTAAATCGTTTTTCGAGCAAATCTACGCCCATACGGTTTACGTCTTTTTAGCTGCTAGAAGGGCTCCTTGATGCGCCTACAATCGTTTGTTCCACGAAAAAGGCGAATACATTGAGCATCGTCAAAATGAGTGTCTTTGAGAAAGAAATAAATCAAATTGACGATGGTCGTATACACCGGTTATATCCAGCTCCAAAAATACCGTCTGCGGGATTCGAACCCGGCGAGGATTTTCAGATTCTCGCCACCGACAAAGACGATCACGTCTTTGTATGCGATTTGGACGACAAATCGGTGAAAGAATTCGATGATTCAGGAGAATTACTGGCCGATGGGAATTCGACGGATGGAAGACGGATATTCCCGCCCCGGGACATTTATCGCCTTTCCGGCGACATTGTTTCAGGGAGTTTCCCCATGGGGAGGGGAGACTTTTCTTTTTTGGGGAGAAAAACGCCCAATTTTTGAAAAACACAAAATAATTAACACAAAAGAAGTGGACTATTTTCTTTGTGTCAATTTCACCGACAAATATTCGCCTGTGTCCCACTTCTTAGTGTCGATCCCACGGCTGGGAATTTGTAGTTTACGGGAAGAAAGTTTCAGAAAATGACGCCTTTTCAACTCCAAATGGAAAAATTCTCCAAAAGATGGAAATTAAAGAAGATATTTTCAGATCGTGAGTTCAATTTATATTTGGGTATGTTTTTGGCTTTTAATCAAAGGAATTTTTTCTGTTTTGTCGGAAAAAGTTCCCGTACAAATTTTCGACTAAATCTGAATGTCGTCCGATGATTTTTTTGTTAATGACAATCATTGATCACCACATTATCACCAGCATTAGATGAGTTCATGCCTTTTCCAGGGAAACAGGGAAGAAATAAATGCTGGAAGTGCAAAAGGTGAGACACTAGAAAATAAACCTCGGCAACCCCCGTTTGTAATGATTTTTAAATCATCGAAAATTTTCTTAAAATTAAAATGAAATAAAAAACAACAGAAAAATCAATTTAAATAAAAATAAATTTTATTTTCAAAAATAAAAAATATCACTTAATTTTAATTTTTCATTAATTTTGAAAATGTTTATTAAATATGAAAAAATATTATAGAAATGAAATTCAATCAGTTTTTTTTTTCCTTTTTATTCCACCCTGAACATCTCATGACGGGACATGAAGACACTCAAGAATGACTCTTCTTCACGAAACTTATGTTGGGGGCGGGAGTTAATAAGTAAAAAAAAATATATATTTAAAACAGATCTTCCTTTTTATTGTCCTTGTGCCAGACTATACATTACTTGAGTGCCTCAGATGAGAAATGAATGGGCGACAACCAACATACGTAGAATATTGTAGTTGCCATAAAGTCGGGGTTCGGTTTGCTATATTTATTAATAAAATCTTCTGAATGACTATGGATGTCAACTTCCAGAGACTGTTAGCTTATACGACTTCCCACTAAGCGTTAGTTTGTTCCAACACCACAGACTGTTAGGTTGTTCCACTCCTCTAAAGCGGCACTTTTCAAACCCCAGCGTGCGTCTTAATCGAGAAATAAATTCTTTCCACATGAGTAAAACAGTGACGTGATGGCCGACATCTAAACTAGCGAATATCCGCGCTGTTAATTAATACTTTCTTCTATGTAGTCGTGACTCTCCACATCTTCCATTTCTTAGCATCACAAATGATGTCCTTATGACATATCTCCCAATTCCGTTGTGCAATCCATCAACTGAGACCTCGAACTGGGTTCCGACTTCCCCTTTTTCTGTCCCTCACGCCTTCGGTCAGTCTTTCTGTGTAAAAATTCGCGAAAAATATGCGATCATGGCCTCCGCGTCGTTCTTTATCAAAAAACATATATGGTCGCGGTTCACCCAATAACCCATTTTTCGTCTCAAACAGGTACATGGTGCCCCACATCTTCCCCTTATAATGTATAGTGCATAAATAAATTGCCGCAATTATTTGTTTTACAAGATAATCTTGAGGCGATAAATAAATTGTCGTAAATATATTTCTTTTCTTTTTTCTTTTCCACGGAGTGTTAGCTTTTGTACCAGTCGCACTGGGTGTTCGATTTGTCTGACTCCATTTGTTTCATGATAACTAGGAGTGCGATAAATAAATTGTCATAATTAATTATATTTATTTGCTTTTTCTTTTTCCACGTACCGGATATTGTACCATAGAGTGACCGAGACAGAGTCAAGCAGCACATACACACGTTTAAAGGTTCAAATTTCCGGGTACCTGAAGAAGGCTGGAAACGGCCGAAACGTCATGTCATTCGTTTCTTTTTTTAATTTCTATTAAGAAATTGAAACAGAATTTTTAATTCCAGTAAACCTGGCAATGTTAAATCAAATTCGGAGTAAACGAAAACAGCGGAATAAAACTCGGCGTGTTTGTTTACCGGTCGCGAAATCTGATCTAAATATAAGTTAGCCGATTAATTCGGGTCATCAGAAAACAATGGAAATGAACGAAATAATATTTTTACCAGCAACATTTAAGGAAATTTGAACGGCGAGATAAAAGCAGTGTATTTATTTACTGCTGTTTATCCTTCGTTTGTACCAGCACCTTTCAAAGGTACCATGGTCCCATATTTTATTTGAGAAGAACTGACTCCGTCAAAAGAATATTTTTGAAAAAGAGCTAGTATATCGTCTGAGATGATTTAACACAGAACCATACACACTCTCTCTATCTCTGTCTGTCTAGACTCCAGTGTGTGAGCGCAAGTTGCGTTGAAAAACATTCTAAAACCTTTTTCATTTTCATTCTTTTCTTGTATATAAACGACATTAAGAGTGCAATCATAGAACAGTTGTTTGTTCGGCTTTCTACGGACATTATTTTTTACTTTCTATTTCTTTACGTATTCTAAATGTTTAACACAGGTTCCCCAGCCATGTCTACATCTTCAGTCGATGTGCACGAACAACACTTCTTCTTCTGGAACCACAATCACAACGTGGGCAGTAGATTTGTTCAGTGGGCTGGTTGACTGACATACGAATGCCCCAGGAGCAACGGCTAACCTCTTGTGTTCGGTTAACACCGAATAGACAACTCAAGCGAAGAGGAAGACGCCGGGGGTTGAGGGTCCAGGGTGGAAGAGTTAGGTCAGGTGCGCATTGACCAGATCCATGGTTTATTTATCTTCTAAAAATATATAAATACAGATGAAATGTTGAAATTGTTATTTATTTTTTTAATAATTTTGTTTTAAAAAGAAAAATATGCAAATGTAACAACATGGGACAGAGATTTTAGATAATAAACGCTAATTGCAATATATTTTTTTGGCCAATTGTTGAAAAGAATTCTTCAGACTATTCGTTGGGTTTATTGATGGTATCTTGTTTGTATATACCAGAGAGAAGAAATGCAACAAAGACCACCAAGTCTTGTTTCAAACAATCTTCTTAAGATCAACTGTTGGTATATTTATTTTTTTAATCACTTCCCTCAAGGAAGGTGAAAATGCCACGAGTACAGGGGGTGGGGGGATAGAGGGAGTAAAAATGAGAGAAAAATCTGAGTCTAGGAGGATTGAGGAAAGAACAAAAGGATTCAAGAAGATAGGGAGATGGGGAATGACACAGATTTAAATTTTAATATTGTGTTGTTATCCAAGAAGCAAGTAAATTGAAAGGAGTTCCACAAGTAAGAAGTGTGAGAAAAGAAACTGTTAGAGCAGAAGAGGTGGTCACATGAACAGTAAACATAAAATATAGATGCCATTCTAGTGAGACACTTAACTTTACACAGTGAGGGCATCAGGAAGAAAAACAATATAATCAGAGCAGTTGCCATGGAAATATTTGTAGAAAAGATAAAGAGAAGCCATGTCATGTTGGTGAGAAAGTAATTGAAGTGGAAATGCCAAGTCAGGATCGATTATATTACAAATCCTTGTTTTGGGATTTTGTCAAGAACATCAACAACATTTAATAGCAGGTGCACCAGAGCAGATATGGCAGCAATATTCAATGCATGGGTGGATGGTACATTTGTTGATGTGCAAGACGGATTTTGACATGAAAATTTCGGTATGACATTGTGACCCAAACTCATTAGCAGCAGATAGCAATTATTGCTGAAAAAGTCTATCAAGATTTACTTTGAAGAATGGTCTGATGCCTTCAATATCTCAAAGGCTCTTTCAGAGTTTTTGTCTGCCAGACCATGTTGAAAATCATGTATTTTTGGACATTTTTAAATTAAGTTCAATCTTCTTTTCCTAATCTTTAATAAAAATGTCTTGAATGGCTACCTTTTCAGATCTTTTGCATTAAGGCATATGCCTCAGGGCTTTATTCTTGAATCTAAATTCTTCCTAATTTTCATCAATGACCTCATTTATTCATTCTCAACTATGTATATATGCTGATGATAATTATTTATTCTATTTTAACAGGAAGTTTGATTGGGTTCATGAGGTCAAATTAGCTGCTGAATGAAAAAGTCACCTACAATCTGTTGTTAACTGAGACAAAAAATGGCATGTTAATTTTAACACCTCCAAAAATGGAGTGATCTCTTTTAATTATCTGAAATAAACCTTTTTACCTTTTAACAGCATGGCTGATGCTAACCACCAGAGGAGTGACTCTCATTGTGCTCTTTTGGGCTAATGTTTTCCAGTGGCATGAAGTGGAAAGATTATATTGAATCAATTGCTTGGTCTGAGACTGGAAAAGTTGTTTTATTGTGTCTTGTTAGTGAATTTTTCTTACCAGAATCTATCTTACATATTTATAAGTCTTTGTCATTTATCCTCACATTGAATGTTGATGCCATGTCTTGTCAGATGCTTCTGCTATGTCTTAGGAGATCCTTGTTAAAATCTAAAGAATCTGCAATGTTATTGGTCCCAAAATGGCATCTTGCTTCAATTACTTCCCGACTGCTGTAGTATAACTTTTGTGTGTATTTTTTATAAATATTTCTATGGTAATCATTCTGATGAACATTCCTAGACTATGAATTCCATGCAGTAGATTAGCAGTGAGGTCTCATCATTTTACAGTTGAAATGACTAAAAGTAATCGTAAGTTCTATGCTAAGAATTTCTTCAAATGCATTTCTCATTTGTGAATATCTCTCCTGGTTTGTTGCTTTCCAGTCAGCTTTGATATTTAAAAATTTAAATGTCAATCATTATCTTCTGTTTAATTTCTGTTCTTTTACTATTCTCTTTCTTTAATGTTTTTTTTTCTCTTTATTCTTTCTCTATGCATCTCAGTGGCTTCCTTGCCTTGATGTGCAGAGATGATCCAAAAAGATTACATTGAGAAATCTTGAAGATAGAAGGATACTCACATATTAACATTTTCAGTGTCTGATGGAATTAGAAGCATAATCTTGCTGGCCTTATTCAGCTTTCTACCAATTTTATTTTTATTTTTTACTGCTACCTTTTGAAATATCCTACATTAAAGGAAAGGATGGGCGTTGTGGTGCAGTGGATATCGGCGCAAGTAAACAAGAAATCGGGGAGCCAAGTTCGACATTCCAGTTGAATCCATTGTATTCACTTACGCGCAAATACCCTTGGGAAAGGTATTAATCCGTCTTTCTCTCCAGTTATGGGTTAAATACTAGGACAGATTGGCTCCATAGCCTTGGTCGGCAACCAGTCTACCGCAGACAGCAATGGCAACTACTGTGGAGTATCTTCACTAGTCAGTCACGGCAGTTCTTTGATATGATCGCCAAAGGTATCGCACAATGAATCTATTCTGATATTAAAGGAGATTATGTTGTGTGAGATTGAACATAAATTTACTGCAATTTTCATTCAGGATTATACAACATTTAATGATTAATGAATTTGAAAGTCTTTCCAAGCGAGGAACAATTAATATATATTTATTGCGTATTTTTCAACAAACTGATTAAATTATATAAAATAATGAAATCACTTACAGGATGTAGATTCAAAATAAAATATAATGGATATCGTAACTTGCATTTTACAATTTGAACTTTCTGGTGTAAAATGGATCTTGACTATATCTGCTATGTGCCAAATGGGACTATTACGATGTCATCTGGTCGTTGTTCGTGAAGAAAATACAGCATGGAATAAATCATTAAAAATTAAAGTACCAACTAAAGACATATTCCAGTAAGTAAACAAGATTAAACTTTTAATATATTTTTTAAAATTAAAAGCTAATCAAATTTATGAGCAGCTAAACTTAATGACACCAAATTAACTTGATTATTTAAAAGTTATTTTCAAGTGAAAAAGACCTGCCGTTTTTTTATTTTGAGTACTCACATTTAAAACAGTGCTCAATATAATGAGTATTATAGAGCTTAACATAATTATATAGTCATGTATCAATTTTAAGACTAGACATTGAAGTTTCTATGTTTTCGAGATAGGTTCTCATCATCAGGCAATGTTGATGTGCTTTGTGCAGATGATTTATGTTTAAAAAATTCAAAAAACTTTTTTTTAAATGTAAACTATTCGCACAACGACATCAACATTGCCTGATGATGAGAACCTATCTCGAAACATAGAAATTTCCATGTTGCAATGTAAAGTTGATACATAACTACATAATTATATTATTTAGAAGTTATACAACTGCTCCCCTAAAGGGTACAGATTAAGAGAAAGCAAAAATATAATTTTACCAAGCTATTCAAGCATTAAAAGACTAACCTTATCAACATAGATGAATCCTTTGACTGAGCAACATAACAATTTTCTCATACATATTAAAAATAAAATTTAAGTTTCTAGTGCAGAAGGACACCGGATGTATTTTTATTGATGAAATTCAATTCAAATTCTTATTTTGATTATGAGTGTTGGTAATATTGTTGGCTTATCTGACAAAAATAATGAAGCTGCAACAAGTGCATTTGCCTTTAAGGTTAGCAGCATATTCTCACAACATAAAGATGTTGTGCATGCTATGCTAAATGTCTTAAAACTGAGAATTTATTTGACATTGATAACAATATAATAATTAGATTAGAGGAGATAGGCATTCAAGTATTATCAATCATAACAAATAATAATGCTATAAATAAAAAAGCTATATTTTTCTTTTGCAGTCCCCTAAAGCGTTCCATTGTATATCCACACCCAGTTATATATTCTCAACCTCTTATTTTCCTATTCGACTCAGTCTATATATTAAAATGGATTAGAAGCAACTGGCTTGGTGAAAATATGCAAGTAAATGCATGCTGTTCCCAACATTTGTCACAATGAAATCATGAATCGATAGAATCCAGTGCCTCATTTTGTAACTTACATTTAGTTCTGCAAATTTTTAATGAGAACACTATTCCAGGATTATTGACCTTATAAAAACAGAAATGTTTGCCTAATTTTGCAGAATATGTAAACGTATTTTATATTTAGTGGACAACAAATGAATGTAAAAACGCCATTTAAAGGTTGTCGGCTTAGAAATAAATACTGCAATTGACTTAGAGTAAATGAAGAAAATTTTAAATTTCTCTCACTATTCTGTGACGGGTTAGAATCTTGGAATGGCATCTCTGGAGGAAATGGCAAATTAACAAGAGAAACTTTTCACTGTTTTACATTTTACAACCTATGAATTTCTAGAAGCGACTCAAGTATTGCAAAGAAGAATTCAAAATGGTAACATATTACCTGTCAAATTTCAAACTGATCACCCTAGGCAAGGTTTGGTCAGTACCAGCAATTTAGTGGGGGGATCAGTATAACATCTCGATATGACAGCAGCTTCGAGTGTGAAAAAAAAATTAGAATGTGTGAACATGAAAGGGAGACTAGTGGCGGCTCTGGAAAAAAGAAGGTTCGTTTGAAACCGGCGTGCAGGGCAGTAATCGGTTCCAAAGAAAGAAGCACCGCCATCATATAGAAAAAAAAAATACTCACAGCTGTCTTAATAATCCACCTTCAGCCTATTCTAAAGGAAAAAAGAGAGGGGGCCCCTGAGTGGAAATTTATAGACTGAGGAAATGATTGCGGGTAGAGTGTCAGATAAAACCAACCGACTTGATTCGTTCGAGGAGGCAGTGGCGTCAATTTTTTGAGTGGCGTCGAGTCTTTTTTCAGTCCAGTCTTTGACGGAATACTGACAAAAGTTACCTTTCCTTCCCTGACTTACCCGCTTTCCTGCTAAAGACACTTTTTGTATAGCTAAGTTTTTAATTTTATTTAATTTTTCGTTTCCTTGTTTTGTTCTATTCATTTTATTTTCTAGCTTTTTGTTACTTTATTTCCCCTTGTATTTTTTTCTGGCCGCCATTTTTGTTTTTGTTTAGGCTTGACCGTGTGACTTAATTTTTGCTTTCATTTTTCAGTTTTTTGCTCGTCTTTACGTGCTACTTAATTTTTGTTTAAACTTTATTTTTATTTTGTAATTTTCTCGCGACTTGTAAACTGAATATTATCTGATTTCCTCCACACTTTAACGTTTTCTTCTCCAGCCCCTCCCCATATTAGTTTTACGGGAAGTAGCCTTTTAGGCAACCTCTGCCTTTTTTGTTTGAAACTTTATTTTTTGAAACCTATTAACGTTTATTGACCACCTTCCCATTATTTTCTTTTAGTAGCTCTTTAGGCGACTCCTTCGTTTTTTTATTGTTAACGTAAAGTTTATCTTGTAAATTTGTAAAGCTACTGGCTCGTTTATCGCCTTTAGGTAATTTTTTTTTTTTTTTTTTTTTTTTTTAGAAACCTCTCAAGAGGTTAGTTTTTGCTGTTATTTAAACTATTAATTTACCGCTAAAGGCAATTTTTTTGTGAATTGTAAGCTGTTTTGTTATTTTTGTTTGCCATATTAGGCTAATTTTTATTTGCCATTACTGTGGCTATTCCTTTAACCTTTTGGTGAGGTTTATTTGTTTCCCTATTTCTCCCGCTTTTCCCTCCCCTCCCTATTCTCATTGATTTACGGAGGAAAATATATTGGCGACGTTGTGTTGCTTAATTTTTAAAAATGGCCGACTCAAGTCGGTCAGTGAAAAAGAAACTTTTGTTTGACCCTCCTTGGAAGGGTCCACTCGAAAAAGGATGATGAGTCTTTTCCCCCTCTAATTGTTGAAAATAAGGACTTGAACAAGAGAAGACCAAAAAAGATGTGAAGAATATGGTGGCCGTGGAAATGGCCAAAAGAATGAGGGAATCTTTCCCCTCTCTTCCTACTTCAAGTAAGACGGATGAAAAGACAGAGACCCAAATGTGGTGGCCGAGCATCGTCAAAAGGACATTGATATCAAAACGATGAAGACCAAACGAAAGATACCGGAGGCCGGGGAATCGCCCCTTGGGCTGGAAGTCCCCACCAAAGGTAAAATCAATTTGACGGAGTTTTCGAGAGAGCCAAGAGTTACGCTCATCTTGTGACAGAAGATGGACTTGGAGGATCCCCTAGAATTAAGAAAATTGAAAAAGAATTGTGTCAGTCCTTGTGGTCGACAAGCGTTCATGCGAAGATTTGTCGCCCCACAAAAGACACAGTGTTGAAGACACTCCGCAGTCCACGGGGGTCAAGCCCTTACGAATCGTAAAAGGCACGGGCTATTTCCACGTGGGACGTGCTGCTGCCCACGCCGGAAGATTGCTCTTAAAGATGGTATCAAAAGATCTTATAACGAAAGATTTTATTATTAGAACAGAATACCTAGGCATGCGTAGGACCAAGGTGGTAGTGTACGAGGTCCCTCCTCAGGTCATCGGGGACATCCTGCGGTGGCTTTTCACTCCCAGAGATTGTAGACGTTTCCTGCGCAGGACCCTAACGTATGCTCGTTATCATGATTAGCAAAAGCTTTGATGGCCATCTCACCCACCCTGATGTTGAAGCCCAGAGATTGTCAAGATAGTGACTGTCGCAAACGACAAGGCCAGTGAAAATATCAATACCCTCCTCCTCCTGCCCAGAGAAGAAGGCCTCTGGAAGCCAGGCCTCGAAGGTCAAAATACCCCTCTGCTGCTTTCAGACAAAATCCGTCCCGCCTGTAGTGGGCATGCCAGCAACCAGACCGGTGTGGTAGTACCCCCGGTTGGGCGTCAAAATATCGGCCCTCATTCCCCGAAAAGCCTTCGCCTGCTACAAGTGTAGTATCGGAGAAGCGAAAAAGGGGAATGGCAGGTTGGGGCAGGCAGGACCAGAGGGAAGCGTCAAGCTGCGGGACCTCAGTCCCCCGATGCTCCCAGACCAAAGGCACGTACAGCCCCTCTCCTCTACCAGCAAGAAGGCGACGCCTCGGCCTGGTCTGCACCATCAACAGAGGAGATGCGCAAAGCATACGACCCAGGCTACGAGGGCATGAAGAAAGCACAAAAACTAAAGGAGAATTTCTTCAAAAAGAAACAAAACACGTCCCTCTGTCTCTGCCCCGTCCTTCCTGGAAAAAAAAAGAAAAGCCCCAAAAAGTCCCACTCCTCACAGCCCACTCCAAGGAAATCTGCTCCCTCTTAGTAGAGACCCCAGCCCATTCCGAATACCATCACAACCAACCCTCAGCCCTCTCCCCAAAAAGCTGTTACCACCACCTTCAAAGAGGCAAAGGAGCCCCACAGCAGAGGATAGGGAGGCTCGGAAAGGCGGGACAAGAGCACTACCAACGGTGAATATTTGCAGAGTCTGGCCCAGGGAAGAGAGGGGCCAGGAACTTTGGCAATAGGATCAGCAAATTAAAGGTCCTATTGGCAATGAAAAAATGCAAGGAGAAAGACATTGAGAAACCAAAAAATTTTCCTCATGCAAAAAGGATGCTGATTGGTTGTAAGAACTGAACAGGTACTGAAAGGTGTGGGGACATGCCCCAAAGCAGGAAAGCCTTTAAAATGTCCCTACCTATAGTAACAATGGAGGAGGATTCCTTACAAAAGTTGAAAGAATGTTGTGTAGGACGGGTCCCAATTTTAGTTCACCCCTCCCTTACAGGGCAATGAAACCACATTTCCTTGGGATGTTGGTGGCCTCTTGGCGATGGCACCATTGACAAAGAAATGGGCAAGGGATCTATGGGAGAGGCTGTCGGCATCCTTTCCCTGTCCATGTTCTGTCCAGAAACTCAACCCTAATTAAGGATCACAATGGCTCTTTGGTTAGCAAGTATAAATGCCCGGGGGCTGAGGTCCGAGTCTCGAGGGTGAGACTCACTCATGATCTCCAGCGCCTCGGGGTTGATGTTTGTTGTCTACAGGAAACCCGGTTTTTAGCTATGACTATGAGGGCATTCTGCTCAGGGATTACGATCTCTATTCAGCATGTTTTGATGGTCGTTCTAGAGGAGTTTCTTGAAGGGTGAGCAAGTCATTGGGTGCGGCGCAGGCACAGCTTGTTCCCTGCGATCCAGCGGGCAGGATTTGTGCGCGATATTACCATAAAGGAGAAGTCTTTTCGGCTCATTGGGGTTTATGCGCCCAATGTCCATAGGAGCGTCCTGCTTTGTTTCCTGGCAGCTCGAGTCGTTCTTTGGAACATCGAGGCGGCACCTTAGCGGGGATTGGAATGCCGTCCTTAATTCCGAGAAAGATCGGATAGAGAAGATCGGTAGACTAACAACCTCGATGTGAAAACATTTCGGGAATTTATCGACAGGAATGATCTTGTCGATAAGTACCGAAATGAACACCCCCGGGAGGTAGTGTGGAGACTTGACCACAGCGTTTAGGGGCAGCTCGGATTCGAAGGTACGCGCAAGCTACCTCGACCGAGTCCTAGTTAGGAGAGTCGACGTAGGGCCTAGGTAGTCCAAGTTTTGATTCCACAGTTTACACGGATCATAGGCTCGTCCGCTCGTGTAAACTTAGATAAGCCTACAGTTAAGTTGGCTGAAGCCACCGGAAATTGAACGCGTCATTATTTGATAGCCAAGATTTCCAGCACCAGCTTTTACTAACACTAAAAGCGGGAACCGACGGGGGCTGTGGTTGGGAAATAAGTGGTGGGACACACTTAAATCCAAAATTAGGTCGTCGGCTGCCGACTATAGTCGCTTTGCCCAACTTAGCTAATTTAGCGGCGCAAACGACGTTAGAGAAAAAAGTTGATCGGGCAGTTAAATCCCGTAATAGTGGGGACGTAGCTCAGCTAGGGCCGAGCTGGCCTCCTTGCTTATCAAGAAGGATCAAGCTCGGTAGTTAGGGCTAGGTTAAAAGTGCAAGAATGTCTTCTTGAGGCAACGAATATGGCCGCAGAACTGCGTGCAGAGGTTAGGCAAGCAGCCAATCGGCATATCAAGGACATCACATTGCCGGATGGTCGTACCGTGACTACAGACGTGGGTATATGGAGCTTTCGAGGATTACCAGGATCTTTTCACAGGAGACTGGTCTGAAGCTCTGCTCAGTTCCGACACCTATTTAGTGACTTTCACCTCTAAGCATCAGAAGCAACTAGGTGCAGGGGCCCATAACAGAGTCGGAAGTCAGGACCGCCTTCAGTGATTTGTGGGACAAAACTCCAGGTTTGGATGGTCTTCCCTACGAACTGTACTTGGGAGCAGTCGTCCGTTCTTGTTCCTCTGCTGGCTCTTGTTTATAACAACTGGATGAAGCAGGGGTCTATACCTCGTCCGCTTCACCAGGGGTGTAATCGGTTATTGCTGAAATGAGAGCGGTGGGGAGTGTTTATAGATAATTATCGGCCTTTAACGATGTTAAATACTGACTTAAAGATTTTTGCAAGATCTTGGCCGGCCGTTTGCAGGCTGTCCTCTCTAGTCTGATTGGCCCCGAGCAGACTTGTGCTGTGAAGGGCAGGACTATTCAGGACAGCATGGCTGATACGCCTGATCATCGAAGAAACCGACACCGAAGCCGCGCCTGATCAATTTGGATCAGTCCAAGGCATTCGATAGGGTTGACCATGGTTTCTTGGAGTCTGTCCTTTCCGCCGCCGGTTCGGGCCGTACTTTCGCTCCTGGATCCGACTGCTGTATAGATGCAGTGCGCTGGTGGAAGTGAATGGGTAAGATCAAACGCTACTTTGCTCGCTCAGCTAATCAAGGTTGTCCACTTTCGCCTTTGCTGTACGTTCTTGCGTTGAACCCATTCCTTCGCAAGTTAAGGCAGAATCCGGTCCTTCGCGGAATTTCCGTACCTGGTGCCACCTCGGCTAGTGCCTCCGCCTATGCTGACGTCTTGTTCGGTTTTTGTGTCGAGGCCAAAGCCGAATTTGACGAAGTCAGCAAAAATCGAATGTTATGAGACAGTGACAGGGAGGCCGAATCAATCGCGATAAGTCTGTTGGCTTGCGATTGGGTGCGTGGAAGGAGTTTCTCTTCCCGGACGCGCACTCTGGACGGACGGGCCGATCAAGATTCTCGGCGTCTTTTTCGGTCCGAATCTCCAGTTGGAAATGAATTGGTCGGAGGTTCGAGAGAAGGCCGAGGGCGCAGTTCGTCTGTGGACTCGGAGGAAGCTCTCCTTAAGGGAGGCGGAAGTGTGTGCCTCGCACATCTACCCGATTCTCCTTTACCGACTCCCGGTACTCCTCTCCCGTGTGCCATTCGTTTGGGTTTAATTCGGATTCTTGTTCTCCTTCCTTTGGGGAGAAGGCAAGTCTCCCAAGGTACGTCGCGAGATCTGTTGCCTACATCCATCTGTAGGGGCAGTCTAGGCATGCCTAGCGTTGAGATTCGTCAACACACGCTTCACATTAGATTCCTGGATCGAATGTGTATGCTGGAGGATAGTGACGCCCTCGTTCAGAAGGACGTCCATAAAACTTTCCATCCTGAGAAGTGTGCATTTGTCGGAGGAGGAGGCCGGCCGTACTCCTCGTGGCGAATGCTCCTTCTATAAAGAATGTCGTTTGGCTCCTCCAGTTTCTCTTGCAGGCTACGGATGGCCTCTCCAACGCCCAATCGTTGTCTCTTAGGGCATTATATCGGGTTTTAGTTGGGGCCGTTCCAAGGTGAACTGATTGGCGAGCTCGGGCTTACGAAGCAGGAGGCTCGCTCCATATGGCCTTGGGCGCCTGGGTTGAAATGTCTCACTAACGATGAGGCATCACTCACCTGGCTGATGATTCGAAAGGCTCTCTGGGTAGGCAAGAGGCTTCATGCCTTGGGCCTAACCCACCAAAATCAACCTGCGTGCGTTGTGGGCTGACGACGGAAACCGTCGATCATGCCTTCTTCCACTACCGTGTTGTTGCTCCGTTGTGTAAGTTTCTTCGAGACCTCATGGTTCGTATGCTGCGTGGAAAGAGTTCTTTGTCCTTGAGAGAATTAGTTCTGTTTGCCTTGTCATCGCGCCTCCGTTATCTAGGGCTGAGCACTATGTGCTCTTTGCGCCCTTCAGGTGTTATGCGAATCGTGATTTGGACGACGCGACAGAAGGAATTCTATGAGTGATGAGAAGTTTACCTCTTCCCAACTGATCTTGTTCTTTAAGCATCAGCTTAAAGTCAAGATCAGGACGAAAGAACGACTCACTCCATCTGAATTTAGCAAAAGGTGGGTGAGTCTTGCGCGATTCTGTCAGTGAAAGGTGCTGAGCCTGGAGTGGTTGTTTGATGCTGGTTAGGCATCAGGATATTGGGTGTGCTGGGCAGAACATGTGCCCCGTCCCTGATAGGTTAGAGTAGGTAAGTTTGATTTTCTGTTTTTTGGCTTCAATGTTAACTTAGCTAGGTTATGATTGCTCATTGGCCCCCTTTTCTTTTTTCTCCCCTATTTTTCTTTAGTTTAACCCCCTTCCCTTCCCTCCTTAGGTGTTCAACAATGTTAGTTTCCCCGGTGGATGCGTGGCGACTTTCGTTATTTTTCAAATTGTGCTTTCGTTTTTGTTATGATGTTTAAATGTGGTGATTGTACTGTTGAGTAA
>JBBBDQ010016831.1:0-24596 GCA_037127315.1 Ascarosepion bandense | reverse complement strand
GATCAACCGCGATAAGTCTGTTGGCTTGCGGTTGGGCGCGTGGAAGCGAGCTTCTTCCCCGGGCCTTTCCACTGGACGGTGACGGGCTGGTCAAGATTCTCGGCGTCTGGTCTGGTCCTGACTTCCAGTTGGAAATGAATTGGCCTGGAGGCACAAGAGAAGGCAGAGGCTGCAGTTCGTCTGTGGTCTCTGAGGAAGCTTTCCTTAAAGGAGGGCGGGAAGTATGTGTTTCACACATCTACCCGATTCTCCTTTACCGACTCTCTGTGCTTCTCCACTCCCGTGTGCCATATTAATGACATTAGTCAGGGTCTTGTACTCCTTCCTCTGGGGAGAAGGCAAGGCTCCCAAGGTGTGTCGCGAGATCTGTAGCCTCCATCCTTCTGAGGGCGGTCTGGGAATGCCAAGCGTTGAGATTCGTCAACATACGCCTCTGCATTGCTCTCAGACCGAATGTGTTCGCAAGTGGATGGGTGATAGCCGGTGAATTCTGAAGGAAGATGCCTGGGAAGTTTCCCTATCCTTTAGAAGTGTGCATTCGTGCGAGGAAGAGGCCGGCCGTTTACCTCGAGGCGAATGCTCCTTTCATCGTGAATGCCGGCGAGCACTCAGTTTCTCTCCCTCTTTACGGGCGACAGATGGCCTCTGGCGTCCAGGTTGTTCCTTCGGGCATTATATCGGGTGCTAGTGCAGAGGGGGCCGTTCGGGATGATCTGATTGACGAGCTCGGTTTGACGAAGCAGGAGGCGCGCTCCATGGCCTTGGGCGCCTGGGTTGAAATGCCTCACAAACAACGAGGCATCCCTCACCTGGCTGGCGGGATACGAAAGGCTGTCTGGGTCGGCAAGAGCTTTCAGCAGTACTTGGTTGTTTCGCCAAACTGCGTTCGCTGCGGTGGGTCGGTGGTCGAGACTTTGTCTCGCTCTTCTTTCATTGCAGTGTCGTAGTACCGTTGTGTAAGTGGCTTGAAGACTTCATGGTTCGCATGCTGCGTGGAAAGTTCTTTGTCCTGGAAGTCGCTTCTGTTTGTAGTATAATGTGCCGTCGTTGACTAGGGCTGAGCATTATGTGTCTGCATGCTTACTGGGTGTTAAGGCGAGTCGTGATTTGGACGACGCGACAGAAGGAATGCAGGGACGAGAAGTTTCTCCCAACTGATTTTGTTTTTAAGATCAGCTTAAAGTCAAAATCAGACGGAAAGGCGACGACTCCCTCCATCAGAATTTGGCAAAAGGTGGGTAAATCTTGCGTGAATTGTCGAGTGAAAGGAGCTGATCGGAGTGGCATTTTGATGCTGGTTAGGCATCAGGATATTGGGGTTCCTGACTCAACATTTCTCAACCCCTCCTGAAAGTAGGATAGTTTAGTTAATTTGTCTTTTTATGTTTTAATGATGCATAACTTAGTTTAGTATGCATGGGCATTGGCCCCACTTTTTATTTTTTGTGCCTTTCGGTTTAATTTCAGCCCTTCCCCACTTTTTAGGTGATTAGAGATACAGTTCCTGGTAGAGGGTGTATCTCGTTTCGAGTGTGTTTATTTTCGTATTTGTTATTGTGTTTGTGTGTGTGCGTGGTTGTGTGTGTATGACTGTTTGAGATCTGCCAGCCTCAAGCAAATTCTGCCCAGCTAACTGATGTTTCGTCGTTTACAGAGATTGTGGGGGGTTTAATACTAACATCAATTTTGCTTAGTTTTTTGTATATATTTTCATTCGTTGTATAAAAATTCATTGGGCTTGTAATTTTATGTTATTTCATCTCCTGGCTGCATAAATTGTACATACGGGTTTAGTTAGACTTTCATGGAGTGTATTGAGGCATTGGTGGTGCTCGTAGTAAGAATGGTAATGATTGTGATGTTTTGGTGCAAGGGATATTATACTGTCTGTTTGGGTCAGTGAGTGGGATCTAGCTAAGTTAGTAGATGGATAGAAGACCAGCCTTCACATCCTACTATTTTGGCCTTGTGCCGCATTTTTTGTAAATTTTTACAAAAATAAATAATTGCAGTGTAGTTGTTGTTGGACGTGGTTTTTGTCATTTTACGACTGCTCTGACCTCTGCTTTGTTTCAGCTTGGACTTTTTGTTGAAAACATTTTTTTATTTGGACTGAATTTGTACACAGAGACCTTTCTTTGTACCGATAAGTTTATTTTATTTTATTTTCGTTTTCTTTCTTTGTTGTTTATTTTTATTTTTGTTCTAGCTTTTTTTGTATTTATTTTCGTATTTTTTGGCGGCCATATTTGTTTTGTTTAGGTCGGCCGTTTTCTTTGCCTATTTTCTCTTTTCATTTTCATTTGGTCTTAAGTGCCAGATTTATTTTTATTTAAAAAAAAAAAAAAAAAAAAAAAATTTGTTAATAGTATCTTTTATTTTATTTGTTGACCAGAAACTGATCATTTAACTGTTTGTTTTATCCTTTTTACCTTTTCGGCCCCTCCCCGTTTGCGAAGGTAGCCTTTAGGTAAATATTTTGGCTATTACTATTTTCTATTTTTCTTTAAATTCTTTGTATTTATTGTAATAAGTTTATTGGTTGTTTGTTAAACCTCTCAAGAGGTTAATTTCCTTTTTAAAAAAAAAAGGATATTGTTATTATATTTGGCATACTAAAAGGCCAATCTGTTTACTTTGATTTGTTTGCCGTTTTTCTTCATTGTCTGCAAGGGTTAATTTGTATAAACCCCCTCCATTTCCCCCTTTTCCCCCTCCCCATTCCCCTATTTAGTTACGGAGGAGAAAAAAATATACTTTCCTGGTAGTTAGGAATTGAAAAATGGCCGACTCAAGTCGGTCGATCAAAAAAAAACTGAATTTTGACCGCCCTTTAAGGGGGCCGCGGATAAAGATGAGAAGCTTATCCCCCTCTTCCGAAAAATGTGACCAAGAATGGTGGCCGAGAAAGGCCAGAAGACTTCAAGTACCGAAAAGAATAAGAATGACAATACGAAGGATGCTGAGGCCGGGGAATCGCCCTCGTTGTTGGAAGTCCCCACCGAGTTGCATTATAAACATTGCTGAGTTTCTGGAGAGGGCTAAAGGTTTCGGTCATCTTTTGAAAGATGACAGGACTTTGGAAAACCCCCAGGAATTACAAAGTTTGAAAAAAGAATGGTGTCGGTCTTCGTGGTGGACAAGCGTACGCGCAAAATTTGTCGCTCCACGAAAGACACAGTGATTCAACACTGGTGTCCCTAGGGGGTTAAGCCCCAAAGAGTTATAAGAGGACCGGGTTTTCTCACGTGGGACGTACTGCTACCCTCACCTGAAGATTGCCCGGAGTAGTGAGCAAGGTGATCACTAACGACCTAATAATCAGGACAATATATGAGGCCGAAGGAGGACCACGGTAGCAGTATATGAGGTTCCTCCTCAGGTTGCCGGTGAACTTCCCTGGCGTCCTATTTAAAGAAATATGGCCAAATATTGGCAGCCTCATCAAACAACCTGAACCAAGGATGGAGTTTTGATATATTGATGGATCAAGATGCCTTCGATTCCGTCCCCAACTGCTTGGACTATTGCAGCCGGAAAATGCCGGTCGTAGTGACCAGGCGAAAACCATCTTGCTGGAAGTGTGGGCAGATTGGTCACCTGTCCTCCTTCTGCCCAGAAGGCCTCTGGTGCTCCGGCCGCTGGCGACCAAAATACCCCTAAGCCTGAAAATTGTAGTTTCCGCAACGCCTGTGACGGGCCTAGTAGCGGCACGGTCCGGGGACTTAAAAACCCCGGATGGGTCTCAGCCCCCATCCTCTCAAACTCTGAAGCCTGCCACTGGTGTGGTTAAGGACAAAGACGACGGAGAATGGCGTGTCGTTACTAGAGGCAAAGGGAAGAGGCCGAGCAGCGGGACCTCTGATCCCCCTGGGGCCACTAGGGATGACACCAACAGTCCCACTCCCTCTGTCAGCAGTAAGGGCGATGTCCCAGCAGTTCACCAAGATGCTCCTTTGTGAAATCCAAAAACAGGCGGAGCCCAGCTGGGATAAAATCAAAGCAGAGAGCTCAAAAAGCTCTCGATTCAAGTAAAACGAAGAAATCATCAGCAGCGTCAGTGTCTGCCCCAACTTCTCCTTCACAAAAAAGAATTATGGCACCTCCTCCCATGACAAAATCCTTGACCCACACCCCTTCCAAAATGACCATATTCCAAAAACCATCACCAGTCCCTTCAGCCCCTTCTCCTGTCCCTTCTCCAGTCCCTTCTCATGGTTTTATCCCCAGCTAGTTCTACCCTTTCTTCCCCAAGTGTATCTGCTACCCCCACGCCAACACCGACTCCTTCTCAATCCCCGGCAAGGATTCATTTGAAACGAAAACCCGGACTGCAATAGGCGGCAAAGAAAAAAAAGAAAAAAAGCCTCCTTTTAGTATGGGGCAGGATGTTTGCCGTGTCTCGGAGGACACTGCCCAAAAGGCTATTAATCAATGTAAAAGGTCAAAACATTGTGGAAATGTAAATGCATCAGAAACAAAGATGTTGAAGATCCACTTAACTTTCCAGGGCCAAAAAGACTTTTGACAGTAGTGAGATCTAATTGCAGGAGTCGAGCCATGTATGGGTATCTTGGAGAGGCCAATGACTCCATCGATGAGCCCTCCAATTGTGTACTTCACAAACGATGACCAGAGGAATTTGGATTCAGTTTTGTTCTGGGAGGACCCCTATTTTTGTTCCACCCTTCCCTTTACAGAGCTTTAAAATTAACATTCCCCCTGGATATTGGTGCTGTCCAATGATGGCACTATCAAGACTGAGATGGGCAAGGCTCAGTGGGACGGGCCGTCGGTATCCTGTCCCCTGAGATGTTTGGTACAGTGCCTCCTTTAATCGGACTGATAATGGCTCTCTGGTTAGCTAGCATAAATGGCCCGGGGCCTGAGATCAGAGTCACGCAGGGCGTGTCTGCTTCGTGATCTTCAGCGCCTCGGTGTGTGAATGTATGTTGTATACAGGAGACCCGGTTTTCAGCTCACCCAGAGTATGAGGATATACTGTCTAGGAGGTTCGCCCTCTATTCAGCATGTTTTGATGGACGCTCGAGAGGTGTTTCCTGGCTAGTGAGCAAGTCCTTGAATGCGGCGTGTACCCATGTCTTCGCAGATCCGGCAGGCAGACTTTGTGTGCTGGATGTTACTATAAAGGATAAGTCTCTTCGTCTCATTGGGGTTTATCGCCCAATGTCCATGCGGAGCGTCCTGCTTTGTTTCGGCAGATCGAGCCGTTTTTGACGACATCTCGTCGGGTAGTTTTAGCGGGCGATTGGAATGCCGTCCTTGGCCCGATATAGATCATAGGGGAAAGATCGGTACTAACAACCGGATGTAAAGCATTTCGGGACTTTATCGACGGGTTCGATCTTGTCGATAAGTACCGAAATGAACACCCGGGATAGTATGGACTTGGACTATTGGGCAAACCGGCTGCAGTGGTGCGTGCTAGCTTCGTCGACCGAGTCTTAGTGAGGAGAGTCGATGTAGGGCTCTTAGGTTGTCCAAGTTTTCATTCGATAGTTTACTCGGATCATAGGCTCGTCCGGGTTCGCGTAAACTTAGATAAACCTAGGATTAAATTGGCTGGTTACTGGAAATTGAACTGTTCATTGTTTGAAGAGCAAGATTTTCCAGGACCAGTTGAAACTAACGATAAAGCGGGAATTGACGGGGGCTGTGGTTGGGAATAAGTGGTGGGGATCCTTTGAAAATCAATATTAGATCGTTTGCTGCTGAATATAGCCGTCGACTCAATCTAGAAAGATTAGCAGCACAAACGGCAGTAGAAGCCAAAGTTGATCGGGCTATCAAATCCCGTGTTGGTGGGGACGTAGCCTTAGCTAGGGCGGAGCAGGCCTCCTTGCTTATCAAGAAGGACCAAGCTCTGGTAGTTAGGGCTAGGTTAAAGAGAATGTCTCCTGAGGCAACGAACATGGCCGCAAGTGCGTGCAGAGGAATTGAGAAATGCTAGCAAAAGGCATATCACTAGCGTCACATTGCCGGATGGGAGAACCATGACTTTAAAACGCGGGCATGAATTAGAGGCTTTTCGTGACTATTTTCAGGATCTGTTCACCAGGGAGCCCGGTCTGAGCACTGCTCAGTTCGATGCCTATTTGGCCGACTTCCCCCGCCTCGAGGCGGTGAAGCGGCTGGGTGCGAGGTCCCGTTACAGAGGCTGAGATTTGGGAGGCGCTCAAGCTGGTTGGCCGGGACAAGTCTCCGGGATTGGATGGTCTTCCTTACGAACTGTACTTGAGGCAGTCGCCCGTTCTTGTTCCCTTGCTGATTTTCAGCAGCTGGATGAGGCAGGGCTCTATACCCCAACGCTTCACCAGGGGTGTGATCAAGTTGCTGCGCAAAGCAAGGACGGTGGGGATTCGATAGATAACTTCAGGCCTTTGACGATGTTAAATACAGAGTTGAAGATTTTAGCCAAGATCTTAGCCAGCCGTTTGCAGGCTGGCTCCTCTCTAGTCTGATTGGCCCCGAGCAGACTTGTGCTGTGAGAAGGGTAGGACTATTCAGGACAACCTTCATTTTAGGTACGCTTGATCATTGAGAAAGTCGACACGGAAGCCGCGCTGATCAATTTAGATCAGTCCAAGGCGTTCGATAGGGTTGACCATCGTTTTCTCGAGTCTGTCCTTTCCGCTGCCGGTTTCGGGCCCAATTTTCGCTCCTGGGATCCGACTTCTGTACGCGTCACGGTGCGCTGGTGGAAGTGAATGGAGTACGATCGGAACCTTTCTATTGACTCGCTCTATTCGTCAAGGTTGTCACTCTCGCTGCTCTACGTTCTTGCGTTGGAGCAGCAGCTACTGATTCAAAGGCGAATCGGTCCTTCGCGGGGATTACATTGCCTGGTGCTACCACCTCAAGCGGGTATTCTACCTATGCTGACGACGTTCGGCTCTTGTGTCGAGCAGAGCCGAGATTGACGAAGTCAACCAAGAAATCAGAGGGTATGAGACAGTGACAGGGGCCAAGATCAACCGCGATAAGTCTGTTGGCTTGCGGTTGGGCCGCGTGGAAGGAGTTTCTCTTCCCGGGCCTTTCCACTTTGGACGGACGGGCCGGTCAAGATTCTCGGCGTCTGGTTCGGTCCTGATCTCCAGTTGGTATGATTGGTCGGAGGTACGAGAAGGCAGAGGCTGCAGTTCGTCTGTGGTCTCTGAGGAAGCTTTTCCTTAAAGAGGAGGGCGGAAGTATGTGTTTCACGCATCTACCCGATTCTCCTTTACCGACTCTCTGTGCTTCCACTCCCGTGTGCCATATTAATGACATTAGTCAGGGTCTTGTACTCCTTCCTCTGGGGAGAAGACAAGGCTCCTAAGGTATCCCTAGCAAGATCTGTAGCCTCCATCCTTCTGAGGGCGGTCTGGGAATGCCAAGCGTTGAGATTCGTCAACATACGCTTTGTTGCCTTCCTAGACCGAATGTGTTCGCAAGTGGATGAGAATGGTGGTGAATTCTGGAAGGAAGATGCCCGCAAAAGCTTCCCATCCCTAAGAAGTGTGCATTCGTGCGAGGAAGGAGCCGAGCGCGTTTACCTCGAGGCGAATGCTCCTTCTATCGTGAATGCCGGCGAGCACTCAGTTTTTCTCTTACGGGCGACAGATGGCCTCTCTGGCGTCCAGGCGTTGTCCCTTCGGGCATTATATCGGGTGCTAGTGAGGGGGGCCGTTCGGGATGATCTGATTGGCTTGAGCTCGGTTTGACGAAGCAGGAGGCGCGCTCCATATGGCCTTGGGCGCCCGGGTTAGATACCTCACAAACAACGAGGCATCCCTGCCTGGCTGGTGATACGAAAGGCTGTCTGGGTCGGCAAAGAGCTTAAAGCAGCGGGTTTGGTTGTTTCGCCAAACTGCGTTCGCTGCGGTGGGTCGGTGGTCGAGACTTTGTCTCACGCCTTCTTTCATTGCAGTGTCGTAGTACGTTGCTGTAAGTGGCTTGAAGACTTCATGGTTCGCATGCTGCGTGGAAAGTTCTTTGTCCTGGAAGTCGCTTCTGTTTGTAGCAATGTGGTGCCGTCATTTTGACTAGGGCTGAGCATTATGTGTTCGTATGCTTACTGGGTGTTATGCGAGTCGTGATTTGGACGACGCGACGAGAGATTACTATATGGGGACGAGAAGTTTTCCTCTTCCCAACTGATTTTGTTTTTAAGCATCAGCTTAGAGTCGAATCGGGACGGAAAAACGACGACTCCCTCCATCGGAATTTCCCACGTGTAAGGTGGGTAAATCTTGCGCAGATCATGTCGAGGTGAAAGGAGCTGATTTGGAGTGGCATTTTGATGCCGGTTAGGCATCAGGATATTGGGATTCTGGACTAAACATTTTCAACCCCTCCCGAAAGTAGGATAGTTTAGTTAATTTGTCTTTTTATGTTTTAATGATGGTTAAACTTAGCTAGGGTATGCATGAGCATTGTTTACTTTTATTTTTTTGTGCCCTCTCTTTTTTGGTTTAATTCCCCGGCCCTTCCCCACTTTT
This sequence comes from Ascarosepion bandense, assembly GCA_037127315.1. Classification (NCBI taxonomy): domain Eukaryota; kingdom Metazoa; phylum Mollusca; class Cephalopoda; order Sepiida; family Sepiidae; genus Ascarosepion; species Ascarosepion bandense. Next base: position 16,098 of record JBBBDQ010016831.1, on the reverse strand, counting down.
TAAGGTGATTAGAGATAACAGTTCCCTGGTAGAGGCGGGGCATCTTTCGTTTCAGTGTGTTTATTTTCGTATTTGTTATTGTGTTTGTGTGTGTGCGTGGTTGTGTGTATGACTGTTTGAGATCTGCCAGCCCCGCTAAGAATTTCGCCCAGCTAACTGATGTTTCTGTCACGGATAGAGATTGTGGGGGTTTAATACTAACATCAATTTTGTTTAGTTTTGTATATTTTCGTTTCGTTGTATAAAAATCATTGGGGTTTGCAATTTTTAAGTGTTATTTCCCCCACCCCCACAGACAAATTGTACATACGGGTTTAGTTAGACTTTCATGGAGTGTATTGAGGCATTGTGGTGCTCGTAGTAAGAATGGTACGTAAGATTGTGATGTTTTGGTGCAGGATATTATACTGTCTGCTTGGGTCAGTGAGTGAGTCTAGCTAAGTTAATGTAAGACAGATGAAGACCAGCCTTCCCCATCCCCACTATTTTGGCCTTGTGCCGCATTTTTTGTAAATTTTAAAAAATAAATAATTGCAGTGTAGTTGTTGTTGGACGTGGTTTTGTCATTTTACAACTGCTCTGACCTCTGCTTTGTTTCAGCCACGTTTTTTTTGTTGAAAACATTTTTATTTGGACTGAATTTTGGCAACTTTAAAGAGACCTTTCTTTGTACCGATAAGTTTATTTTATTTTATTTTTCGTTTTCTTTCTTTGTTGTTTTATTTTTATTTTGTTCTAGCTTTTTGTATTTTATTTTCGTATTTTTTGGCGGCCATATTTGTTTTTGTTTAGGTCGGCCGTTTTCTTTTATTTTCTCTTTTCATTTTCATTTGGTCTTAAGTGCCAGATTTATTTTTATTTAAAAAAAAAAAAAAAAAATTTGTTAATAGTATCTTTTATTTTATTTGTTGACCAGAAACTGATCATTTAACTGTTTGTTTCCTCCTTTTTGCCTTTTCAGCCCCTCGTTTTGCGGGTAGCCACAATGGCATCGCATATATTCTATTTCTGTTACATATTTTAAATTCTTTTGTATTTTATTGTAATAAGTTTATTGGTTGTTTGTTAAACCTCTCAAGAGGTTAATTTCCTTTTTAAAAAAAAAGGATATTGTTATTATATTTTGGCCGCTAAAGGCCAATCTGTTCTTTTTGATTTGTTTGCCGTTTGTCTTTATTGTCTGCAAAGTTGTTTGCCTCAAAACCCCCCTCATTTCCACTTTTTATCATCATTCCCCTATTTAGTTACGGAGGAAAAAAAAAATATACTTTCTGGTAGTTAGGAATTGAAAAATGGCCGACTCAAGTCGGTCGATCAAAAAACTGAATTTTGACCCGCCCTTTAAGGGCCCGCAAGATAAAGATGAAGAAGCTTGTCCCCCTCTTCCGAAAAATGTGTCCAAGAATACGGTGGCCGAGAAAGGCCAGAAGACTTCAAGTGGCGAAAAAGAATAAGAATGACAATACGAAGGATGCTGAGGGCCGGGGAATCACCCTGTTGCTGGAAGTCCCCACCGAGTTGCATTATAAACATTGCGGAGTTTCTGGAGGGAGCTAAAGGTTTCGATCATCTTTTTGAAAGATGACGGACTTTTGGAAAACCCCCGGGAATTGCAAAGTTTGAAAAGAATGGTGTCAGTCTTCGTGGTGGACAAGCGTACGCGCAAAATTTGTCGCTCCACGAAAGACACAGTGATTCGAACACTGGTGTCCCTAGGGGTTAAGCCCAAAGTTATAAGAGGACTAGGTTTTCTGCGTGGGACATGCTGCTACCCTCACCTGAAGATTGCTTGGAAGTAGTGAGCAAGGAATTGATCACTAACGACCTAATAATCAGGACAATATATGAAGGCCGAAGGAGGACCACGGTAGCAGTATATGAGGTTCCTCCTCAGGTTGCCGGTGAACACCCTGGCGTCCTATTTAAAGAAATATGGCCAAATATTGGCAGCCTCATCCGACAACCTGAACGGGGGATGGATGTTTGATATATTGATGGATCAAGATGCCTTGGAGTCCGTCCCCAACTGCTTGGACTATTGCAGCGGAAAATGCCGGTCGTAGTGACCGGAACGAAAACCATCTTGCTGGAAGTGTGGGCAGATTGGTCACCTGTCCTCCTTCTGTCAGAGAAAGAAGGCCTCTGGTGCTCCGGCCGCTGGCGACCAAAATACCCCCTAAGCCTGAAAATTGTAGTTCCGCAACGCCTGTAACGGGCCTAGTAGCGGCACGGTCAGGGACAAAAACCCCGGAGTGGGTCTCGGTCCCCATCCTCTCAAATTCTGAAGCCTGCCACTGGTGTGGTTAAGGACAAAGACGACGGAGAATGGCGTGTCGTTGCTAGAGGCAAAGGGAAGAGCCGAGCAGCCGGACCTCAGTCCCCTGGGGGCCACTAGGGATGACACCAACAGTCCCACTCCCTCTATCAGCAGTAAGGGCGATGTCCCGGCAGTTCACCAAGATGCTCCGTTAACGGAAATTCAAAAACAGGCGGAGCCAGCTGGGAGAAGATTAAAAAACTGAGAGAGCTCAAAAGGCTCTAGAGTCAAGTAAGACAAGAAATCATCAGCAGCGTCAGTGTCTGCCCTGTTCTCCTCCACAAAAAAGAATTGGCACCTCCTCCCATGACAAAATCCTTGACCACACACCCCTTCCAAAATGACCATATTTAAAAAACCATCACCAGTCCCTTCAGCCCCTTCTCCTGTCCCTTCTCCAGTCCCTTCTCATGGTTTATCCCCAGCTAGTTCTACCCTTTCTTCCCCAAGTGTATCTGCTACCCCCACGCCAACACCGACTCCTTCTCAATCCCCGCTTAAAGATTCATTCAAGAGGCAAAGAAGCCCGGACACAATAAGCGGCAAAGAAAAAAAAAGAAAAAAAAGCCTCCTTTTAATGTGGGGCAGGATGTTTGCCGTGTCTCGGAGGATACACTGCCCAAAGGCTATTAATCAATGTAAGAGGTAAAACATTGTGGAAATGCAAATGCACTTCAAAAACAAAGATGTTGAAGATCCACTTAACTTTCAGAGGCCAAAAGACTTTTGACAGTGGTGAGATCTGGTGCGGGGTCGAGCCATGTATGGAGTATGCTTGGAGAGGCCAATGACTCCATCCCGATGAGCCCTCCAATTGTGTACTTCACAAACGATGACCAGAGGAATTTGGATCAGTTTTGTTCTGGGAGGACCCCTATTTTTTTGTTCACCCTTCCCTTTACAGAGCTTTAAAATTAACATTCCCCCTGGATATTGGTGGCCTGTCAGCCAGTGGCACTATCAAGATTTGAGTTGGGCCAAGGCTCAATGGGACGAGCCGTCGGTATCCTGTCCCCTGAGATGTTTGGTACAGTGCCTCAACCCTAATCGGACTGATAATGGCTCTCTCTGGTTAGCTAGCATAAATGGCGGGGCCTGAGATCAGGGTCACGCAGGGCGTGTCTCCGGCCATAATCTTTCGGCCTCGATGAGGAATGATATGTTGCTTTTAAGGACTGAACAACTCATGATCACATGAGATGCTCACTGTCTGGAAGTTTCGCCTCATTTCGGCATATTGTTGTGGACGCTGAGAAAATGTTTCTGTTCAACCAGCAGTCACCGAATGCGGCGATAACACTGTGTCTTGCAGATCGGCAGACTTTGTGCTGATGTTGTAAGGGCCGTCTGCTGTCTCTTGTGAGATTTCCTGCGCCAACCAGCTCCATGCGGGCCTGCTTTGTTTCGGCAGATCAGCCATTTTGTGACATCTCGTCGGGTAGTTTTAGCGGGCGATTGGAATGCCGTCCTTGACCCCGATATAGACATGGGGAAGATCGAGTCGCAGCAACAACCCGGATGTAAAGCATTTCGGGATTTTATCGACAGGTTCGATCTTGTCGATAAGTACCGAAATGAACACCCCCGGGATATAGTATGGACTTGGACTACTAGGGGCAGCTCGGCTACGGTGGTGCGTGCTAGCTTCGTCGACCGAGTCTTAGTGAGGAGAGTCGATGTAGGGCCTTTAGGTCTCAAGTTTTCATTCGATAGTTTACCGGATCATAGGCTCGTCCGGGTTCGCGTAAACTTAGATAAGCCTAGATTAAATTGGGCTGGTTACTGGGAAATTGAACCGTTCATTGTTTGAAGAGCAAGATTTCCAGGACCAGTTGAAACTAACGATAAAGCGGGAATTGACGGGGGCTGTGGTTGGGAATAAGTGGTGGGGATCCTTGAAATCCAATATTAGATCGTTTGCTGCTGAATATAGCCGTCGACTCAATCTAGAAAGATTAAAAGCACAAACGGCAGTAGAAGCCAAAGTTGATCGGGCTATCAAATCCCGTGTTAGTGGGGACGTAGCCTTAGCTAGGGCGGAGCAGGCCTCCTGCTTACCGGCTAGCGACCCGCTCTTGTAGTTAGGGCTAGGTTAAAGAGAATGTCTCCTGAGGCACGAACATGGCCGCAGAATTTGCGTGCAGAGGAATTGAGAAATGCTAGCAAAAGTGATATCGCAAGCGTCACATTGCCGGATGGGAGAACCGTGACTACAAACGCGGGCATAGTTGAGGCTTTTCGTGACTATTTTCAGATCTGTTCACCAGGGAGTCTGTCTGAGCACTGCTCAGTTCGATGCCTATTTGGCCGACTTCCCTCGCCTCGAGGCGGCTGAAGCGGCTGGGTGCGAGGGTCCCGTTACAGAGGCCGAGATTTGGAGGCGCTTAAGCTGGTTGGCCGGGACAAGTCTCCGGGATTGGATGGTCTTCCTTACGAACTGTACTTGAGGCAGTCGCCCGTTCTTGTCTTGCTGGCACTGATTTTCAACAACTGGATGAGGCAGGGGTCTATACCCCAACGCTTCACCAGGGGTGTGGACTTGTTGCTGCGCAAAAGCAAGGACGGTGGGGATTCGATAGATAACTTCAGGCCTTTGACGATGTTAAATACAGAGTTGAAGATTTTAGCTAAGATCTTAGCCAGCCGTTTGCAGGCTGTCCTCTCTAGTCTGATTGGCCCCGAGCAGACTTGTGTTGTGAAGGGTAGGACTATTCAGGACAACCTTCATTTGGTACGCTTGATCATTGAGAAAGTCGACATTGAAGCCGCGCTGATCAATTTAGATCAGTCCAAGGCGTTCGATAGGGTTGACCATCGTTTTCTCGAGTCTGTCCTTTCCGCTGCCGGTTTCGGCCCAATTTTCGCTCCTGGATCCGACTTCTGTACGCGCCCCCGGTGCGCTGGTGGAAGTGAATGGAGTACGATCGGAACCTTTTCTATTGACTCGCTCTATTCGTCAAGGTTGTCCGCTCTCGCCTTGTTTCACGTTCTGTGTTGGAGCCTTCCTTCGCAAGTTAAAGGCGAACTCGGTCCTTCGGTGGATTACATTACCTGGTGCTACCACCTCGGCCAGGTATTCTGCCCATGCTGACGACGTTTCGGCTCTTGTGTCGAGCAGCCGAGATTGACGAAGTCAGCAAGGAAATCAGAGGGTATGAGACGGTGACAGGGGCCAAGATCAACCGCGATAAGTCTGTTGGCTTGCGGTTGGGCGCGTGGAAGGAGTTTCTCTTCCCGGCCTTTCCACTGGACGGACGGGCCGGTCAAGATTCTCGGCGTCTGGTTCGGTCCGGATCTCCAGTTGGAAATGAATTGGTCGGAGGTACAAGAGAAGGCAGAGGCTGCAGTTCGTCTGTGGTCTCTGAGGAAGCTTTCCCTAAAGGGGAGGGGCGGAAGTATGTGTTTCACACATCTACCCGATTCTCCTTTACCGACTCTCTGTGCTTCCACTCCCCGTGTGCCATATTAATGACATTAGTCAGGTCTTGTACTCCTTCCTCTGGGGAGAAGGCAAGGCTCTTAAGGTGTGTCGCGAGATCTGTAGCCTCCATCCTTCGGAGGGCGGTCTGGGAATGCCAAGCGTTGAGATTCGTCAACATACGCTTCGCATTGCCTTCCTAGACCGAATGTGTCTGCAAGTGGATGAGAATGGTGAATTCTGGAAGGAAGATGCCCGCAAAAGCTTCCCATCCCTAAGAAGTGCATTCGTGCGAGGAAGAGGCCGTTTACCTCGAGGCGAATGCTCCTTCTATCGTGAATGCCGGCGAGCACCCAGTTTTCTCTTACGGGCGACAGATGGCCTTCTGGCGTCCAGGCGTTGTCCCTTCGGGCATTATATCGGGTGCTAGTGAGGGGGGCCGTTCGTGATGATCTGATTGACGAGCTCGGTTTGACGAAGCAGGAGGCGCGCTCCATATGGCCTTGGCGCCCGGGTTGAAATGCCTCACAAACAACGAAGCATCCCTCACCTGGCTGGTGATACGAAAGGCTGTCTGGGTCGGCAAGAAGCTTAAAGCAGCGGGTTTGGTTGTTTCGCCAAACTGCGTTCGCTGCGGTGGGTCGGTGGTCGAGACTTTGTCTCACGCCTTCTTTCATTGCAGTGTCGTAGTACCGTTGTGTAAGTGGCTTGAAGACTTCATGGTTCGCATGCTGCGTGGAAAGTTCTTTGTCCTGGAAGTCGCTTCTGTTTGTAGCAATGTGGGTGCCGTCGTTGACTAGGGCTGAGCATTATGTGTTCGTATGCTTACTGGGTGTTATGCGAGTCGTGATTTGGACGACGCGACAGAAGGAATTCTATGGGGACGAGAAGTTTTCCTCTTCCCCAACTGATTTTGTTTTTTAAGCATCAGCTTAAAGTCAAAATTAGGACGGAAAGGCGACGACTCCCTCCATCAGAATTTGGCAAAAGGTGGGTAACCTTGCGCGAATCTGTCGAGTGAAAGGAGCTGATTTGGAGTGGCATTTTGATGACGGTTAGGCATCAGGGATATTGGGGATCCTGGGCTAAACATTTTCAACCCTCCCGAAAGTAGGATAGTTTAGTTAATTTGTCTTTTTATGTTTTAATGATACAAGTTAAACTTAGCTAGGGTATGCATGGGCATTGGCCCCACTTTTATTTTTTTTGTGCCCTCTCTTTTTTGGTTTAATTCCCCAGCTCCTTCCCCCACTTTTTAGGTGATTAGAGATAACAGCTCCCTGGTAGAGGCGGGGCATCTTTCGTTTCGAGTGTGTTTATTTTCGTATTTGTTATTGTGTTTGTGTGTGTGCGTGTGGTTGTGTGTATGACTGTTTGAGATCTGCCAGCCTCAAAATTTCGCCCAGCTAACTGATGCCGTTTCTGTCACGGATAGAGATTGTGGGGGGTTTAATACTAACATCAATTTTGTTTAGTTTTTGCATATATTTTTATTCGTTGTATAAAAATCATTGGGGTTTGCAATATTAAGTGTTATTTCCCCCCACCCCCCACAGACAAATTGTACATATGGGTTTAGTTAGACTTTCATAGAGTGTATTGAGGCATTGTGGTGCTCGTAGTAAGAATGGTACGTAAGATTGTGATGTTTTGGTGTAAGGGATATTATACTGTCTGCTTGGGTCAGTGAGTGAGTCTAGCTAAGTTAATATAAGACAGATGAAGACCAGCCTTCCCCATCCCCACAATTTTGGCCTTGTGCTGCATTTTTTGTAAATTTTTACAAAATAACAATTGCAGTGTAGTTGTTGTTGGACGTGGTTTTTGTCATTTTACGGACTGCTCTGACCTCTGCTTTGTTTCAGCTTGGACTTTTTGTTGAAAATATTTTATTTGGACTGAATTTTGTACACAAGAGACTCTTCTTTGTGCCGATGTTTATTTTTATTTTATTTTTCGTTTTCTTTCTTTGTTGTTTTATTTTTATTTGTTCTAGCTTTTTGTGTTTTATTTTCGTATTTTTTGGCGGCCATATTTGTTTTTGTTTAGGTCGGCCGTTTTTCTTTATTTTCTCTTTCATTTTTTCATTTGGTCTTAAGTGCCAGATTTATTTTTATTTAAAAAAAAAAAAAAAAAAAAAAAAAAATTTGTTAATAGTATCTTTTATTTTATTTGTTGACCAGAAACTGATCATTTAACTGTTTGTTTTCTCCTTTTGCCTTTTCAGCTCCCTCCTTTCTCGTTTGCGAAGGTAGCCTTTAGGCAACTCTTTGCGTGTCCTATTTCTGTTACATATTTTAAATTCTTTTGTATTTTATTGTAATAAGTTTATTGGTTGTTTGTTAAACCTCTCAAGAGGTTAATTTCCTTTTTAAAAAAAAAAAGGATATTGTTATTATATTTTGGCCGCTAAAGGCCAATCTGTTTGCTTTGATTTGTTTGCCGTTTGTCTTATTGTCTGCAAGGTTAATTTGTATAAACCTCCATTCCCCCCCCTTTTTCCCCCTCCCCATTCCCCCTAGTTACGGAGGAGAAAAAAATATAATTGTTTCCTGGTGATTTGGAATTGAAAAATGGCCGACTCAGGTCGGTCGTTTAAAAAGAAACTGGAATTTTGAGCCGCCTTTTAAGGGCCCTGCCGGATAAAGATGAGGAAGCTTATCCTCTCTTCCGAAAAATGTGACCAAGAATATGGTGGCCGAGAAAGGCCAGAAGACTTCAAGTACCGAAAAGAATAAGAATGACAATACGAAGGATGCTTGCGCCGGGGAATCGCCCTGTTGTTGGAAGTCCCCACCGAGTTGCATTATAAACATTGCGGAGTTTCTGGAGAGGGCTAAAGGTTTGGATCATCTTTTGAAAGATGACGGACTTTTGAAAAACCCCAGGAATTACAAAAGTTTGAAAAAGAATGGTGTCGGTCTTCGTAGGACAAGGCATGCGCAAAATTTGTCGCTCCACGAAAGACACAGTGATTCGAACACTGAAAATCCCTAGGGGTTAAGCCCTAAAGAGTTATAAGAGGACCGGGTTTTCTCACGTGGGACGTACTATACCTCACCTGAAGATTGCTTGGAAGTAGTGAGCAAGGAATTGATCACTAACGACCTAATAATCAGGACAATATATGAAGGTCAAGGAGGACCACGGTAGCAGTATATGAGGTTCCTCCTCAGGTTGCCGGTGAACATCTGGCGTCCTATTTAAAGAAATATGGCCAAATATTGGGTGTCTCATCCGACAACCTGAACGGGGGATGGATGTTTGATATATTGATGGATCAAGATGCTGAGTCCGTCCCCAACTGCTTGGACTATTGCGGTTGGAAAATGCCGGTCGTAGTGACCGGGCGAAAACCATCTTGCTGGAAGTGTGGGCAGATTGGTCACCCGTCCTCCTTCTGGTCCAGAGAAGAAGGCCTCTGGTGCTCCGGCCGCTGGCGACCAAAATACCCCTAAGCCTGAAAATTGTGCCCGCAACGCCTGTAACGGGCCTAGTAGCGGCACGTCCGGGGACTTAAAAACCCTCGGTGGGTCTCGCCCCTAATCCCCCCAAATTCTGGAAGCCCGCCACTGGTGTGGTTAAGGACAAAAGACGACGGGAGAATGGCGTGTCGTTACTAGAGGCAAAGGGAAGAGTCACAGCGGGACCTCAGTCCCCTGAGGCCACTAGGGATGACACCAACAGTCCCACTCCCTCTATCAGCAGTAAGGGCGATGTCCCGGCAGTTCACCAAGATGCTCCGTTAACGGAAATTCAAAAACAGGCGGAGCCCAGCTGGGAAAAGATTAAAAAACTGAGAGAGCTCAAAAAGGCTCTAGAGTCAAGTAAGAACAAGAAATCATCAGCAGCGTCAGTGTCTGCCCCTACTTCTCCTCCACAAAAAGAATTATGGCACCTCCTCCCATGACAAAATCCTTGACCCACACCCCTTCCAAAATGACCTCATATTTAAAACCATCACCAGTCCCTTCAGCCCCTTCTCCTGTCCCTTCTCCAGTCCCTTCTCATGGTTTATCCCCAGCTAGTTCTACCCTTCTCTCCCCAAGTGTATCTGCTACCCCCACGCCAACACCGACTCCTTCTCAATCCCCGCTTAAAGATTCATTCAAGAGGCAAAGAAGCCCGACACAATAAGCGGCAAAAAAAGAAAAAAAAGCCTCCTTTAATGTGGGGCAGGGTTATGTTTGCCGTAAGCCCCTGAGGACACTGCCCAAAGGCTATTAATCAATGTAAGAAGGTCAAAACATTGTGGAAATGCAAATGCATCAAACAAAGATGCTGAAGATCCACTTAACTTTCCAGAGGCCAAAAGACTTTTGACAGTGGTGAGATCTGTGTGGCTCGAGCCATGTATGGAGTATGCTTGGAGAGGCCAATGACTCCATCCTGATGCAGAGCCTCCAATTGTGTAATTTCACAAACGATGACCAGAGGAATTTGGATCAGTTTTGTTCTGGGAGGACCCCTTTATTTGTTCACCCTTCCCTTTACAGAGCTTTAAATTAACATTCCCCCTGGATATTGGTGGCCTGTCCAATGATGGCACTATCAAGACTGAGATGGGCCAAGGTTCAAATGGGATGGGCCGTCGGTATCCTGTCCCCTGAGATGTTTGGGCACAGTGCCTCAACCTCAATCGGACTGATAATGGCTCTCTGGTTAGCTAGCATAAATGGCCGGGGCCTGAGATCAGAGTCACACAGGAGTGTGTCTCAGCCGTGCATCTTCAGTGCTCTGTGAATGTATGTTGTATACAGGAGACCCGGTTTTCAACTCGCGATCATGAGGATATACTGTCTAGGAGGTTCTGCCCTCTATTCAGCATGTTTTACGGACGCTCGAGAGGTGTTTCCTGGCTAGTGAGCAAGTCCTTTAATGCGTGTACCCATGTCTTCGCAGATCCGGCAGGCAGACTTTTGTGTGCTGGATGTTACTATAAAGGGATAAGTTCTCTTCGTCTCATTGGGGTTTATGCGCCCAATGTCCATGCGGAGCGTCCTGCTTTGTTTCTTTGGCAGATCGAGCCGTTTTTGACGACATCTCGTCGGATAGTTTTAGCGGGCGATTGGAATGCCGTCCTTGACCCCGATAGTGATCGCATAGGGAAAGATCGGGTACTAACAACCTGATGTAAAAGCATTTTCGGGATTTTATCGACAGGTTCGATCTTGTCGATAAGTACCGAAATAACACCCCCGGGATATAGTATGGACTTGGACTAATAGGGGCAGCTCGGCTACGGTGGTGCGTGCTAGCTTCGTCGACCGAGTCTTAGTGAGGAGAGTCGATGAAGGCCTAGGTTGTCCAAGTTTTCATTCGATAGTTTCATCGGATCAGAGTAGCTCGTCCGGGTCTGCGTAAACTTAGATAAGCCTAGATTAAATTGGCTGGTTACTGGAAATTGAACTGTTCATTGTTTGAAGAGCAAGATTTCCAGGACCAGTTGAAACTAACGATAAAGCGGGAATTGACGGGGGCTGTGTGGTTGGGAATAAGTGTGGGGATCCTTGAAATCCAATATTAGATCGTTTGCTGCTGAATATTAGCCGTCGACCTTTCAATCTTGGAAAAGATTAGCACAACGGCAGTAGAAGCTAAAGTTGATCGTATTGGGCTTCAAATCCCGGCGTGTTAGTGGGGACGTAAGTCTAGTTGTGGGCGGAGCAGGCCTCCTTGTTTATCAAGAAGGACCAAGCTCTTGTAGTTAGGGCTAGGTTAAAGAGAATGTCTCCTGAGGCAACGAACATGGCCGCAGAATTGCGTGCAGAGGAATTGAGAAATGCTAGCAAAAGGCATATCGCAAGCGTCACATTGCCGGATGGGAGAACCGTGACTACAAACGCGGGCATAGTTGAGGCTTTTCGTGACTATTTTCAGGATCTGTTCACCAGGGGAGCCCGGTCTAGCACTGCTCAGTTCGATGCCTATTTGGCCGACTTCGGCCCTGAGGCGGCTGAAGCGGCTGGGTGCGAGGGTCCCGTTACAGAGGCTGAGATTTGGGAGGTGCTTGTTGGAGCGAAGCCGGGACAAGTCTCCGGGATTGGATGGTCTTCCTTACGAACTGTACTTGAGGCAGTCGCCCGTTCTGTTCCCTTGCTGGCACTGATTTTCAACAACTGGATGAGGTAGGGTCTATACCCCAACGCTTCACCAGGGGTGTGATCAAGTTGCTGCGCAAAAAGCAAGGACGGTGGGGATTCGATAGATAACTTCAGGCCTTTGACGATGTTAATACAGAGTTGAAGATTTTAGCCAAGATCTTAGAAGAAGCCGCCGTGCTGTCCTCTCTAGTCTGATTGGCCCCGAGCAGACTTGTGCTGTGAAGGGTAGGACTATTCAGGACAACCTTCATTTGGTACGCTTGATCATTGAGAAAGTCGACACGGAAGCCAAAAGCATCAATTTAGATCAGTCCAAGGCGCTCGATAGGGTTGACCATCGTTTTCTCGAGCTCCGCCCTTTCCGCTGCCGGTTTCGGGCCCAATTTTCGCTCCTGATCCGACTTCTGTACGCGTCCCCCGGTGCGCTGGTGGAAGTGAATGGAGTACGATCGGAACCTTTTCTATTGACTCGCTCTATTCGTCAAGGTTGTCCGCTCTCGCCTTTGCTCTACGTTCTTGCGTTGGAGCCTTTCCTTCGCAAGTTAAAGGCGAATCCTCGGTCCTTCGCGGATTACATTACCTGGTGCTACCACCTCTCGGCCAGATGCTTGCCCGCGCCGACGACGTTTCGGCTCTTGTGTCGAGCAGGTTTAGATTGACGAAGCTCAGCAAGGAAATCAGAGGGTATGAGACGGTGACAGGGGGCCAAGATCAACCGCGATAAGTCTGCTGGGTCATTTGCCGGGCGCGTGGAAGGGAGTTTCTCTTCCCCGGGGCCTTTCCACTGGACGGACGGGGCCGGTCAAGATTCTCGGCGTCTGGTTCGGTCCGGATCTCCAGTTGGAAATGAATTGGTCGGAGGTACAAGAGAAGGCAGAGGCTGCAGTTCGTCTGTGGTCTCTGAGGAAGCTTTCCTTAAAGGGGAGGGCGGAAGTATGTGTTTCACACATCTACCCGATTCTCCTTTACCGACTCTCTGTGCTTCCACTCCCGTAAAGCCATATTAATGACATTAGTCAGGGTCTTGTACTCCTTCCTCTGGGGAGAAGGCAAGGCTCCTAAGGTGTGTCGCGAGATCTGTAGCCTCCATCCTTCTGAGGGCGGTCTGGGAATGCCAAGCGTTGAGATTCGTCAACATACGCTTCGCATTGCCTTCCTAGACCGAATGTGTTCGCAAGTGGATGAGAATAAGGGAATTCTGGAAGGAAGATGCCCTGGAAAGCTCATCCCCAAGAAGTGTGTATCTAGGCAGGAAGAGGCCGGCCGTTTACCTCGAGGCGAATGCTCCTTCTATCGTGAATGCCGGCGAGCACTCAGTTTTCTCTTACGGGCGACAGATGGCCTCTCTGGCGTCCAGGCGTTGAACGTCCCTTCGGGCATTATATCGGGTGCTAGTGAGGGGGCCGTTCGTGATGATCTGATTGATGATGCCCAGTTTGACGAAGCAGGAGGCGCGCTCCATATGGCCTTGGGCGCCCGGGTTGAAATGCCTCACAAACAACGAAGCATCCCTCACCTGGCTGGTGATACGGAAAGGCTGTCTGGGTCGGTGCTAGCTTAAAGCAGCGGGTTTGGTTGTTTCGCCAAACTGCGTTCGCTGCGGTGGGTCGGTGGTCGAGACTTTGTCTCACGCCTTCTTCATTGCAGTGTCGTAGTACTGTTGTGTGTTGGGCTTGAAGACTTCATGGTTCGCATGCTGCGGGAAAGCTCTTTGTCCTGGAAGTCGCTTCTGTTTGTAGCAATGTGGTGCCGTCGTTGACTAGGCTGAGCAATAGTGTGTTCGTATGCTTACTGGGTGTTATGCGAGTCGTATCTGGACGACGCGACAGAAGGAATTCTATGGGATGAGAAGTTTTCCTTTCTTCCCAACTGATTTTGTTTTTAAGCATCAGCTTAAAGTCAAAATTAGGACGGAAAGGCGACGACTCCCTCCATCAGAATTTGGCAAAAGGTGGGTAAATCTGTGCGAATCTGTCGAGTGAAAGGAGCTGGATTTTGAGTGGCATTTTGATGACGGTTAGCATCAGGATATTGGGGATCCTGGGCTAAACATTTTCAACCCCTCCCGAAAGCGGATAGTTTAGTTAATTTGTCTTTTTATGTTTTAATGATGGTTAAACTTAGCTAGGGTATGGCATGGGCATTGGCCTCACTTTTATTTTTTTGTGCCCTCTTTTTTGGCTTTAATTCCCAGCCCTTCCCCACTTTTTAGGTGATTAGAGATAACAGTTCCCTGGTAGAGGCGGGGCATCTTTCGTTTCGAGGTGTTTATTTTCGTATTTGTTATTGTGTTTGTGTGTGTGCGTGGTTGTGTGTATGACTGTTTGAGATCTTGCCAGCCCCGCTAAAATTTCGCCCAGCTAACGATGTTTCTGTCACGGATAGAGATTGTGGGGGGTTTAATACTAACATCAATTTTGTTTAGTTTTTGTATATATTTTTATTCGTTGTATAAAAATCATTGGGGTTTGCAATATTAAGTGTTATTTCCCCCACCCCCCACAGACAAATTGTACATATGGGTTTAGTTAGACTTTCATAGAGTGTATTGAGGCATTGTGGTGCTCGTAGTAAGAATGGTACGTAAGATTGTGATGTTTTGGTGTAAGGGATATTATACTGTCTGCTTGGGTCAGTGAGTGAGTCTAGCTAAGTTAATATAAGACAGATGAAGACCAGCCTTCCCCATCCCCACAATTTTGGCCTTGTGCTTGCATTTTTTGTAAATTTTTACAAAAACAAATAATTGCAGTGTAGTTGTTGGACGTGGTTTTGTCATTTTACGACTGCTCTGACCTCTGCTTTGTTTCAGCTTGGACTTTTTTTGTTGAAAATATTTTTATTTGGACTGAATTTTGTACACAAGAGACCTTTCTTTGTGCCGATAAGTTTATTTTTATTTTATTTTTCGTTTTCTTTCTTTTGTTGTTTTATTTTTATTTGTTCTAGCTTTTTGTGTTTTATTTTCGTATTTTTTGGCGGCCATATTTGCTTTGCTTAGGTCGGCCGTTTTTCTTTTATTTTCTCTTTTCATTTTTCATTTGGTCTTAAGTGCCAGATTTATTTTTATTTTAAAAAAAAAAAAAAAAAAATTTGTTAATAGTATCTTTTATTTTATTTGTTGACCAGAAACTGATCATTTAAACTGTTTGTTTTCCTCCTCCTTTGCCTTTTCAGCCCTCTCCGTTTGCGAAGGTAGCCTTTAGGCAACTCTTTGCGTGTCCTATTTCTGTTACATATTTTAAATTCTTTTTGTATTTTATTGTAATAAGTTTATTGGTTGTTTGTTAAACCTCTCAAGAGGTTAATTCTCCTTTTTAAAAAAAAAAGGATATTGTTATTATATTTTGGCCGCTAAAGGCCAATCTGTTTGCTTTTGATTTGTTTGCCGTTTGTCTTTATTGTCTGCAAGGTTAATTTGTATAAACCCCCTCCATTCCCCCCTTTTTTCCCCTCCCCATTCCCCTATTTAGTTACGGAGGAGAAAAAATATAATTGTTTCCTGGTGATTTGGAATTGAAAAATGGCCGACTCAGGTCGGTCGTTTAAAAAAGAAAACTGAATTTTGAGCCGCCTTTAAGGCCCGCCGGATAAAGATGAGGAAGTTTATCCCCCTCTTCCGAAAAATGTGACCAAGAATATGGTGGCCGAGAAAGGCCAGAAGACTTCAAGTACCGAAAAGAATAAGAATGACAATACGAAGGATGCTGAGGCCGGGGAATCGCCCTGTTGTTGGAAGTCCCCACCGAGTTGCATTATAAACATTGCGGAGTTTCTGGAGAGGGCTAAAGGTTTCGATCATCTTTTGAAAGATGACGGACTTTTGGAAAAACCCCCAGGAATTACAAAAGTTTGAAAGAATGGTGTCGGTCTTCGTGGTGGACAAGCGTACGCGCAAAATTTGTCGCTCCACGAAAAGACACAGTGATTCGAACACTGGTGTCCCCAGTTAAGCCCCCAAAGAGTTATAAGAGGACCGGGTTTTCTCACGTGGACGTACTGCTACCCTCACCTGAAGATTGCTTGGAAGTAGTGAGCAAGGAATTGATCACTAACGACCTAATAATCAGGACAATATATGAAGGCCGAAGGAGGACCACGGTAGCAGTATATGAGGTTCCTCCTCAGGTTGCCGGTGAACATCTGGCGTCCTATTTAAAGAAATATGGCCAAATATTGGCAGCCTCATCCGACAACCTGAACGGGGGATGGATGTTTGATATATTGATGGATCAAGATGCCTTCGAGTCCGTCCTCAA
>JBBBDQ010016819.1:20000-28981 GCA_037127315.1 Ascarosepion bandense | reverse complement strand
TCATATCTATCTATCTATCTATCTATCTATCTGTATCTGCTCATATCTATCTATCTATCTATCTATGTATCTGTCTGTGTCTGCTCATATCTATCTCTCTATCTATCTATCTATCTGTGTCTGCTCATATCTATCTATCTATCTATCTATCTATCTATCTATCTATCTATCTATCTGTGTCTGCTCATATCTATCTATCTATCTATCTATCTATCTGTGTCTGCTCATATCTATCTATCTATCTATCTATCTATCTATCTATCTATCTATCTATCTATCTGTGTCTGCTCATATCTATCTATCTATCTATCTATCTATCTGTGTCTGCTCATATCTATCTATCTATCTATCTATCTATCTATCTGTGTCTGCTCATATCTATCTATCTATCTATCTATCTATCTATCTATCTATCTATCTATCTATCTGTGTCTGCTCATATCTATCTATCTATCTATCTATCTATCTATCTATCTATCTATCTGTGTCTGCTCATATCTATCTATCTATCTATCTATCTATCTATCTATCTATCTATCTATCTATCTATCTATCTATCTATCTATCTGTGTCTGCTCATATCTATCTATCTATCTATCTATCTGTGTCTGCTCATATCTATCTATCTATCTATCTATCTGTCTGCTCATATCTATCTATCTATCTATCTATCTGTGTCTGCTCACTTATCTATCTATCTATCTATCTATCTGTGTCTGCTGATATCTATCTATCTATCTATCTATCTATCTATCTGTGTCTGCTCATATCTATCTATCTATCTATCTATCTGTGTCTGCTGATATCTATCTATCTATCTATCTGTGTCTGCTGATATCTATCTATCTATCTATCTATCTGTGTCTGCTCATATCTATCTATCTATCTATCTATCTATCTATCTGTCTGCTCATATCTATCTATCTATCTATCTATCTGTGTCTGCTCATATCTATCTATCTATCTATCTATCTATCTATCTATCTGTGTCTGCTCATATCTATCTATCTATCTATCTATCTGTGTCTGCTCATATCTATCTATCTATCTATCTATCTATCTATCTATCTATCTATCTATCTATCTGTGTCTGCTCATATCTATCTATCTATCTATCTGTGTCTGCTCATATCTATCTATCTATCTATCTATCTATCTGTGTCTGCTCATATCTATCTATCTATCTATCTATCTGTGTCTGCTCATATCTATCTATCTATCTATCTGTGTCTGCTCATATCTATCTATCTATCTATCTATCTGTGTCTGCTCATATCTATCTATCTATCTATCTGTGTCTGCTCATATCTATCTATCTATCTATCTATCTATCTATCTATGTCTGCTCATATCTGTCTATCTATCTATGTCTGCTCATATCTATCTATCTATCTATCTGTGTCTGCTCATATCTATCTATCTATCTATCTGTGTCTGCTCATATCTATCTATCTATCTATCTGTGTCTGCTCATATCTATCTATCTGTGTCTGCTCATATCTATCTATCTATGTCTATCTATCTATCTATCTATCTATCTATCTATCTATCTATCTATCTATCTATCTATCTATCTATCTATCTATCTGTGTCTGCTCATATCTATCTATCTATCTGTGACTGCTCATATCTATCTATCTATCTATCTATCTATCTATCTGTGTCTGCTCATATCTATCTATCTGTGTCTGCTCATATCTATCTATCTATCTGTGTCTATCTATCTATTTATCTATCTATCTATCTATCTATCTGTCTGTGTCTGCTCATATCTATCTATCTATCTATCTATCTGTGTCTGCTCATATCTATTTATCTATCTATCTATCTATCTATCTATCTATCTGTCTGTGTCTGCTCATATCTATTTATCTATCTATCTATCTATCTATCTATCTATCTATCTGTCTGTGTCTGCTCATATCTATTTATCTATCTATCTATCTATCTATCTATCTGTCTGTGTCTGCTCATATCTATTTATCTATCTATCTATCTATCTGTCTGTGTCTGCTCATATCTATTTATCTATCTATCTATCTATCTATCTGTCTGTGTCTGCTCATATCTATTTTTCTATCTATCTATCTATCTATCTATCTATCTGTGTCTGCTCATATCTATCTATCTATCTGTGTCTGTCTATCTATCTATCTATCTATCTATCTATCTATCTATCTGTGTCTGTCCATATCTATCTATCTATCTATCTATCTATCTATCTATCTGTGTCTGCTCATATCTATCTATCTATCTATCTATCTATCTATCTATCTATCTATCTATCTATCTGTGTCTGCTCATATCTATCTATCTATCTATCTATCTATCTATCTATCTGTGTCTGCTCATATCTATCTATCTATCTATCTATCTGTGTCTGCTCATATCTATCTATCTATCTATCTATCTATCTATCTGTGTCTGCTCATATCTATCTATCTATCTATCTATCTATCTATCTATCTGTGTCTACTCATATCTATCTATCTATCTATCTATCTGTGTCTGCTCATATCTATCTATCTATCTATCTATCTATCTATCTATCTATCTATCTATCTGTGTCTGCCTATCTATCTATCTGTGTCTGCTCATATCTATCTATCTATCTATCTATCTGTGTCTGCTCATATCTATCTATCTATCTATCTATCTGTGTCTGCTCATATCTATCTATCTATCTATCTATCTGTGTCTGCTCATATCTATCTATCTATCTATCTATCTGCATCTATCTATCTATCTATCTATCTATCTATCTATCTATCTATCTGTGTCTGCTCATATCTATCTATCTATCTATCTATCTATCTATCTATCTATCTATCTGTGTCTGCTCATATCTATCTATCTATCTATCTATCTGTGTCTGCTCATATCTATCTATCTATCTATCTATCTATGTCTGCCTATCTATCTATCTATCTATGTCTGCTCATATCTATCTATCTATCTATCTATCTATCTGTGTCTGCTCATATCTATCTATCTATCTATCTATCTATCTATCTATCTATCTGTGTCTGCTCATATCTATCTATCTATCTATCTATCTATCTATCTATCTATCTATCTATCTATCTGTGTCTGCTCATATCTATCTATCTATCTATCTATCTATCTATCTGTGTCTGCTCATATCTATCTATCTATCTATCTATCTATCTGTGTCTGCTCATATCTATCTATCTATCTATCTATCTATCTATCTATCTATCTATCTGTCTGCTCATATCTATCTATCTATATATCTATCTATCTATCTGTGTCTGCTCATATCTATCTATCTATCTATCTATCTATCTATCTATCTGTGTCTGCTCATATCTATCTATCTATCTATCTATCTATCTGTGTCTGCTCATATCTATCTATCTATCTATCTGTGTCTGCTCATATCTATCTATCTATCTATCTATCTATCTGTTGTCTGCTCATATCTATCTATCTATCTATCTATCTATCTGTGTCTGCTCATATCTATCTATCTATCTATCTATCTATCTATCTGTCTGCTCATATCTATCTATCTATCTATCTATCTATCTATCTGTGTCTGCTCATATCTATCTATCTATCTACCTATCTATCTATCTATCTGTGTCTGCTCATATCTATCTATCTATCTATCTATCTATCTATCTATCTGTGTCTGCTCATATCTATCTATCTATCTATGTATCTATCTGTGTCTGCTCATATCTATCTATCTATCTATCTATCTATCTGTGTCTGCTCATATCTATCTATCTATCTATCTATCTATCTATCTGTGTCTGCTCATATCTATCTATCTATCTATCTATCTATCTATCTGTCTGCTCATATCTATCTATCTATCTATCTATCTATCTATCTGTGTCTGCTCATATCTATCTATCTATCTATCTATCTATCTATCTATCTATCTATCTATCTGTCTGCTCATATCTATCTATCTATCTATCTATCTGTGTCTGCTCATATCTATCTATCTATCTGTGTCTGCTCATATCTATCTATCTATCTATCTATCTATCTGTGTCTGCTCATATCTATCTATCTATCTATCTATCTGTGTCTGCTCATATCTATCTATCTATCTATCTATCTATCTGTGTCTGCTCATATCTATCTATCTATCTATCTATCTGTGTCTGCTCATATCTATCTATCTATCTATCTATCTATCTATCTATCTGTGTCTGCTCATATCTATCTATCTATCTATCTATCTATCTGTGTCTGCTCATATCTATCTATCTATCTATCTGTGTCTGCTCATATCTATCTATCTATCTATCTATCTATCTATCTATCTGTGTCTGCTCATATCTATCTATCTATCTATCTATCTATCTATCTGTGTCTGCTCATATCTATCTATCTATCTATCTATCTATCTATCTATCTATCTATCTATCTGTGTCTGCTCATATCTATCTATCTATCTATCTATCTATCTATCTATCTATCTATCTATCTATCTGTGTCTGCTCATATCTATCTATCTATCTATCTATCTATCTATCTATCAATCTATCTGTGTCTGCTCATATCTATCTATCTATCTATCTATCTGTGTCTGCTCATATCTATCTATCTATCTATCTTTCAATCTATCTGTGTCTATCTATCTATCTATCTATCTATCTATCTATCTGTGTCTGCTCACTTATCTATCTATCTATCTATCTATCTATCTATCTATCTATCTATCTATCTATCTGTGTCTGCTCATATCTATCTATCTATCTATCTATCTATGTCTGCTCATATCTATCTATCTATCTATCTATCTATCTATCTATGTCTGCTCATATCTATCTATCTATCTATGTCTGCTCATATCTATCTATCTGTGTCTGCTCATATCTATCTAACTATCTGTGTCTGCTCATATCTATCTATCTATCTATCTGTGTCTGCTCATATCTATCTATCTGTGTCTGCTCACATATCTATCTATATGTCTGCTCATATCTATCTATCTATGTCTGCTCATATCTATCTATCTATCTATCTATCTATCTATCTGTGTCTGCTCATATCTATCTATATATGTCTGCTCATATCTATCTATCTATGTCTGCTCATATCTATCTATCTATCTATCTATCTATCTATCTATCTATCTGTGTCTGCTCATATCTATCTATCTATCTATCTATCTATCTATCTATCTGTGTCTGCTCATATCTATCTATCTATCTATCTATCTGTGTCTGCTCATATCTATCTATCTATCTGTGTCTGCTCATATCTACCTATCTATCTATCTATCTATCTATCTGTGTCTGCTCATATCTATCTATCTATCTATCTATCTATCTATCTATCTATCTGTGTCTGCTCATATCTATCTATCTATCTATCTATCTATCTATCTATCTGTGTCTGCTCATATCTATCTATCTATCTGTGTCTGCTCATATCTATCTATCTATCTATCTGTGTCTGCTCATATCTATCTATCTATCTATCTATCTATCTATCTATCTGTGTCTGCTCATATCTATCTATCTATCTATCTATCTAACTATCTATCTGTCTGCTCATATCTATCTATCTGTGTCTGCTCATATCTATCTATCTATCTATCTATCTATCTATCTATCTATCTATCTATCTATCTGTGTCTGCTCATATCTATCTATCTATCTATCTATCTAACTATCTATCTGTGTCTGCTCATATCTATCTATCTGTCTGCTCATATCTATCTATCTATCTATCTATCTATCTATCTATCTGTGTCTGCTCATATCTATCTATCTATCTATCTATCTATCTATCTATCTGTGTCTGCTCATATCTATCTATCTATCTATCTATCTATCTGTGTCTGCTCATATCTATCTATCTATCTATCTATCTATCTGTGTCTGCTCATATCTATCTATCTATCTATCTATCTATCTATCTATCTGTGTCTGCTCATATCTATCTATCTATCTATATATCTATCTGTGTCTGCTCATATCTATCTATCTATCTATCTATCTATCTATCTATCTATCTATCTGTGTCTGCTCATATCTATCTATCTATCTACCTATCTATGTATCTGTGTCTGCTCATATCTGTCTATCTATCTATCTATCTGTGTCTGCTCATATCTATCTATCTATCTATCTATCTGTGTCTGCTCATATCTATCTATCTATCTATCTATCTATCTGTGTCTGCTCATATCTATCTATCTATCTATCTATCTATCTGTGTCTGCTCATATCTATCTATCTATCTATCTATCTATCTATCTATCTATCTATCTGTGTCTGCTCATATCTATCTATCTATCTATCTATCTGTGTCTGCTCATATCTATCTATCTATCTATCTATCTATCTATCTGTGTCTGCTCATATCTATCTATCTATCTATCTATCTATCTATCTGTCTGCTCATATCTATCTATCTATCTATCTATCTGTGTCTGCTCATATCTATCTATCTATCTATCTATCTATCTGTGTCTGCTCATATCTATCTATCTATCTATATATATATGTCTGCTCATATCTATCTATCTATCTATCTATGTCTGCTCATATCTATCTATCTATCTATCTATGTCTGCTCATATCTATCTATCTATCTATCTATCTATGTCTGCTCATATCTATCTATCTATCTATCTATCTATGTATCTATCTATCTATCTATCTATCTATCTATCTATGTCTGCTCATATCTATCTATCTATCTATCTATCTATGTCTGCTCATATCTATCTATCTATCTATCTATCTATCTATGTCTATCTTATCTATCTATCTATCTATCTATGTCTGCTCATATCTATCTATCTATCTATCTATGTCTGTCTACATATCTATCTATCTATCTATCTATGTCTGCTCATATCTATCTATCTATCTATCTATGTCTGCTCATATCTATCTATCTATCTATCTATGTCTGCTCATATCTATCTATCTATCTATCTATGTCTGCTCATATCTATCTATCTATCTATCTATCTATCTATGTCTGCTCATATCTATCTATCTATCTATCTATGTCTGCTCATATCTATCTATCTATCTATCTATCTGTGTCTGCTCATATCTATCTATCTATCTATCTATGTCTGCTCAACCATCTATCTATCTATCTATGTATCTGTCTGTGTCTGCTCATATCTATCTCTCTATCTATCTATCTGTGTCTGCTCATATCTATCTATCTATCTATCTGTGTCTGCTCATATCTATCTATCTATCTATCTATCTATCTATCTGTGTCTGCTCATATCTATCTACCTATCTATCTATCTATCTATCTATCTATCTATCTATCTGTGTCTGCTCATATCTATCTATCTATCTATCTATCTATCTGTGTCTGCTCATATCTATCTATCTATCTATCTATCTATCTATCTGTATCTATGTATCTATCTATCTATCTATCTGTCTGTGTCTGCTCATATCTATCTATCTATCTATCTATCTGTGTCTGCTCATATCTATCTATCTATCTATCTATCTATCTATCTGTGTCTGCTCATATCTATCTATCTATCTATCTATCTATCTATCTGTGTCTGCTCATATCTATTTATCTATCTATCTATCTATCTATCTATCTATCTATCTATCTGTCTGTGTCTGCTCATATCTATTTATCTATCTATCTATCTATCTATCTATCTATCTATCTGTCTGTGTCTGCTCATATCTATTTATCTATCTATCTATCTATCTATCTGTCTGTGTCTGCTCATATCTATTTATCTATCTATCTATCTATCTATCTGTCTGTCTGCTCATATCTATTTATCTATCTATCTATCTATCTATCTGTCTGTCTGCTCATATCTATTTATCTATCTATCTATCTATCTATCTATCTATCTATCTCTATCTATCTGTGTCTGCTCATATCTATCTATCTATCTATCTATCTATCTATCTATCTGTGTCTGCTCATATCTATCTATCTATCTATCTATCTATCTATCTGTGTCTGCTCATATCTATCTATCTATCTATCTATCTATCTATCTGTGTCTGCTCATATCTATCTATCTATCTATCTATCTGTGTCTGCTCATATCTATCTATCTATCTATATATCTATCTATCTATCTATCTGTGTCTGCTCATATCTATCTATCTATCTATCTATCTATCTATCTGTCTACTCATATCTATCTATCTATCTATCTGTGTCTGCACATAACTATCTATCTATCTATCTATCTATCTGTGTCTGCTCATATCTATCTATCTATCTATCTGTGTCTGCACATAACTATCTATCTATCTATCTATCTATCTATCTGTGTCTGCTCATATCTATCTATCTATCTATCTGTGTCTGCTCATATCTATCTATCTATCTATCTATCTATCTATCTATCTATCTGTGTCTGCTCATATCTATCTATCTATCTATCTATCTATCTATCTGGGTCTGCTCATATCTATCTATCTATCTATCTATCTGTGTCTGCTCACTTATCTATCTATCTATCTATCTATCTATCTGTGTCTGCTCATATCTATCTATCTATCTATCTATCTATCTATCTATCTATCTGTGTCTGCTCATATCTATCTATCTATCTATCTATCTATCTGTGTCTGCTCATATCTATCTATCTATCTATCTATCTGTGTCTGCTCATATCTATCTATCTATCTATCTATCTATCTGTGTCTGCTCATATCTATCTATCTATCTATCTATCTGTGTCTGCTCATATCTATCTATCTATCTATCTATCTATCTGTGTCTGCTCATATCTATCTATCTATCTATCTATCTATCTATCTGTGTCTGCTCATATCTATCTATCTATCTATCTGCGTCTGCTCATATCTATCTATCTATCTATCTATCTGCGTCTGCTCATATCTATCTATCTATCTATCTATCTATCTATCTATCTATCTATCTATCTATCTGTGTCTGCTCATATCTATCTATCTATCTATCTATCTATCTATCTATCTGTGTCTGCTCATATCTATCTATCTATCTATCTA
>JBBBDQ010016819.1:0-5000 GCA_037127315.1 Ascarosepion bandense | reverse complement strand
ATCTATCTATCTGTGTCTGCTCATATCTATCTATCTATCTATCTATCTGTGTCTGCTCATATCTATCTATCTATCTATCTATCTATCTGTGTCTGCTCATATCTATCTATCTATCTATCTATCTGTGTCTGTCTGTCTATCTATCTATCTATCTATCTATCTGTGTCTGCTCATATCTATCTATCTATCTATCTACCTGTGTTTGCTCATATCTATCTATCTATCTATCTATCTGTGTCTGCTCATATCTATCTATCTATCTATCTATCTATCTGTGTCTGCTCACTATCTATCTATCTATCTATCTATCTATCTATCTATCTATCTGTGTCTGCTCATATCTATCTATCTATCTATCTATCTATCTGTGTCTGCTCATATCTATCTATCTATCTATCTATCTATCTGTGTCTGCTCATATCTATCTATCTATCTATCTATCTGTGTCTGCTCATATCTATCTATCTATCTATCTATCTGTGTCTGCTCATATCTATCTATCTATCTATCTATCTGTCTGTCTATCTATCTATCTATCTATCTATCTATCTATCTGTGTCTGCTCATATCTATCTATCTATCTATCTGTGTCTGTCTATGTATCTATCTATCTATCTATCTATCTATCTATCTATCTGTGTCTGTCTATCTATCTATCTATCTATCTATGTCTGCTCATATCTATCTATCTATCTATCTATCTATCTGTGTCTGCTCATATCTATCTATCTATCTATCTGTTGTCTGCTCATATCTATCTATCTATCTATCTATCTATCTGTGTCTGCTCATATCTATCTATCTATCTATCTGTGTCTGCTCATATCTATCTATCTATCTATCTGTGTCTATCTATCTATCTATCTATCTATCTATCTGTGTCTGCTCATATCTATCTATCTATCTATCTATCTATCTGTGTCTGCTCATATCTATCTATCTATCTATCTATCTGTGTCTGCTCATATCTATCTATCTATCTATCTATCTATCTATCTATCTATCTGTGTGCTCATATCTATGTATCTATCTATCTATCTATCTGTGTCTGCTCATATCTATCTATCTATCTATCTATCTATCTATCTGTCTGCTCATATCTATCTATCTATCTATCTATCTATCTGTGTCTGCTCATATCTATCTATCTATCTATCTGTGTCTGCTCATATCTATCTATCTATCTATCTATCTATCTATCTGTGTCTGCTCATATCTATCTATCTATCTATCTATGTATCTGTCTGTGTCTGCTCATATCTATCTCTCTATCTATCTATCTATCTGTGTCTGCTCATATCTATCTATCTATCTATCTATCTATCTATCTATCTATCTATCTATCTGTGTCTGCTCATATCTATCTATCTATCTATCTATCTATCTGTGTCTGCTCATATCTATCTATCTATCTATCTATCTATCTATCTATCTATCTATCTATCTGTGTCTGCTCATATCTATCTATCTATCTATCTATCTGTGTCTGCTCATATCTATCTATCTATCTATCTATCTATCTATCTGTGTCTGCTCATATCTATCTATCTATCTATCTATCTATCTGTGTCTGCTCATATCTATCTATCTATCTATCTGTGTCTGTCTATCTATCTATCTATCTATCTATCATCTATCTATCTATCTATCTATCTGTGTCTGCTCATATCTATCTATCTATCTATCTATCTATCTATCTGTGTCTGCTCATATATCTATCTATCTATCTATCTATCTATCTATCTATCTGTGTCTGCTCATATCTATCTATCTATCTATCTATCTGTGTCTGCTCATATCTATCTATCTATCTATCTGTCTGTCTATCTATCTATCTATCTATCTATCTGTCTGTCTATCTATCTATCTATCTATCTGTGTCTGCTGATATCTATCTATCTATCTATCTATCTATCTGTGTCTGCTCATATCTATCTATCTATCTATCTATCTGTGTCTGCTGATATCTATCTATCTATCTATCTGTGTCTGCTGATATCTATCTATCTATCTATCTGTGTCTGCTCATATCTATCTATCTATCTATCTATCTATCTATCTATCTATCTATGTATGTATGTATGTATGTATGTATGTATCTATCTGTGTCTGTCTATCTATCTATCTATCTATCTATCTGTGTCTGCTCATATCTATCTATCTATCTATCTATCTATCTGTGTCTGCTCATATCTATCTATCTATCTATCTATCTGTGTCTGCTCATATCTATCTATCTATCTATCTATCTATCTATCTATCTGTGTGTGTCTGCTCATATCTATCTATCTATCTATCTGTCTGCTCATATCTATCTATCTATCTATCTATCTATCTATCTGTGTCTGCTCATATCTATCTATCTATCTATCTATCTGTGTCTGCTCATATCTATCTATCTATCTATCTGTGTCTGCTCATATCTATCTATCTATCTATCTATCTGTGTCTGCTCATATCTATCTATCTATCTATCTGTGTCTGCTCATATCTATCTATCTATCTATCTATCTATCTATCTATCTATGTCTGCTCATATCTATCTATCTATGTCTGCTCATATCTATCTATCTATCTATCTGTGTCTGCTCATATCTATCTATCTATCTATCTGTGTCTGCTCATATCTATCTATCTATCTATCTGTGTCTGCTCATATCTATCTATCTGTCTGCTCATATCTATCTATCTATGTCTGCTCATATCTATCTATCTATCTATCTGTGTCTGCTCATATCTATCTATCTGTGTCTGCTCATATCTATCTATCTATCTATCTATCTATCTATCTATCTATCTATCTATCTATCTATCTATCTATCTATCTATCTATCTGTGTCTGCTCATATCTATCTATCTATCTGTGACTGCTCACTTATCTATCTATCTATCTATCTATCTATCTATCTATCTATCTATCTATCTGTGTCTGCTCATATCTATCTATCTATCTGTGTCTGCTCATATCTATTTATCTATCTATCTATCTATCTATCTGTCTGTGTCTGCTCATATCTATCTATCTATCTATCTATCTGTGTCTGCTCATATCTATTTATCTATCTATCTATCTATCTATCTATCTGTCTGTGTCTGCTCATATCTATTTATCTATCTATCTATCTATCTATCTATCTATCTATCTGTCTGTGTCTGCTCATATCTATTTATCTATCTATCTATCTATCTATCTATCTATCTGTCTGTGTCTGCTCATATCTATTTATCTATCTATCTATCTATCTATCTGTCTGTGTCTGCTCATATCTATTTATCTATCTATCTATATCTATCTGTCTGTGTCTGCTCATATCTATTTTTCTATCTATCTATCTATCTATCTATCTATCTATCTGTGTCTGCTCATATCTATCTATCTATCTGTGTCTGCTCATATCTATCTATCTATCTATCTATCTATCTATCTATCTGTGTCTGCTCATATCTATCTATCTATCTATCTATCTATCTATCTATCTGTGTCTGCTCATATCTATCTATCTATCTATCTATCTATCTATCTATCTATCTATCTATCTGTGTCTGCTCATATCTATCTATCTATCTATCTATCTATCTATCTATCTATCTATCTGTGTCTGCTCATATCTATCTATCTATCTATCTATCTGTGTCTGTCTATCTATCTATCTATCTATCTATCTATCTGTGTCTGCTCATATCTATCTATCTATCTATCTATCTATCTATCTGTGTCTGCTCATATCTATCTATCTATCTATCTATCTGTGTCTGCTCGCTATCTATCTATCTATCTATCTATCTATCTATCTATCTATCTGTGTCTGCTCATATCTATCTATCTGTGTCTGCTCATATCTATCTATCTATCTATCTATCTGTGTCTGCTCATATCTATCTATCTATCTATCTGTGTCTGCTCATATCTATCTATCTATCTATCTATCTGTGTCTGCTCATATCTATCTATCTATCTATCTGCGTCTGCTCATATCTATCTATCTATCTATCTATCTATCTATCTGTGTCTGCTCATATCTATCTATCTATCTATCTATCTATCTATCTATCTATCTATCTATCTGTGTCTGTCCATATCTATCTATCTATCTATCTATCTATCTGTGTCTGCTCATATCTATCTATCTATCTATCTATCTATGTCTGCTCATATCTATCTATCTATCTATCTATGTCTGCTCATATCTATCTATCTATCTATCTATCTGTGTCTGCTCATATCTATCTATCTATCTATCTATCTATCTATCTATCTATCTATCTATCTGTGTCTGCTCATATCTATCTATCTATCTATCTATCTATCTATCTATCTATCTATCTGTGTCTGTCTATCTATCTATCTATCTATCTATCTATCTGTGTCTGCTCATATCTATCTATCTATCTATCTATCTATCTGTGTCTGCTCATCTATCTATCTATCTATCTATCTATCTATCTATCTATCTATCTATCTATCTGTGTCTGCTCATATCTATCTATCTATATATCTATCTATCTATCTATGTCTGCTCATATCTATCTATCTATCTATCTATCTGTGTCTGCTCATATCTATCTATCTATCTATCTATCTATCTATCTGTGTCTTACGCTCATATCTATCTATCTATCTATCTATCTATCTATCTATCTATCTATCTATCTATCTGTGTCTGCTCATATCTATCTATCTATCTATCTATCTATCTGTGTCTGCTC
Source organism: Ascarosepion bandense (assembly GCA_037127315.1). NCBI lineage: Eukaryota > Metazoa > Mollusca > Cephalopoda > Sepiida > Sepiidae > Ascarosepion > Ascarosepion bandense. Next base: position 293 of record JBBBDQ010016819.1, on the reverse strand, counting down.
ATATCTATCTATCTATCTATCTATCTATCTATCTGTGTCTGCTCATATCTATCTATCTATCTATCTATCTATCTATCTATCTGTGTCTATCTATCTATCTATCTATCTACCTATCTATCTATCTATCTGTGTCTGCTCATATCTATCTATCTATCTATGTATCTATCTGTCTGCTCATATCTATCTATCTATCTATCTATCTGTGTCTGCTCATATCTATCTATCTATCTATCTATCTATCTATCTATCTGTGTCTGCTCATATCTATCTATCTATCTATCTATCTATCTATC
>JBBBDQ010016812.1:0-26608 GCA_037127315.1 Ascarosepion bandense | reverse complement strand
ATAATTATTGATGACACAGTACATCATACAGTCGATTACACAGTACATTACACATAATTATTGATGACACAGTACATCATACAGTCGATTACACAGTACATTATACATAATTATTGATGATACAGTACATCATACAGTCGATTACACAGTACATTACACATAATTATTGATGATACAGTACATCATACAGTCGATTACACAGTACATTACACATAATTATTGATGATACAGTACATCATACAGTCGATTACACAGTACATTACACATAATTATTGATGACACAGTACATCATACAGTCGATTACACAGTACATTACACATAATTATTGATGACACAGTACATCATACGGTCAGTTACACAGTACATTACACATAATTATTGATGATACAGTACATCATACAGTCGATTACCTGATACACATTACACATAATTATTGATGATACAGTACATCATACAGTCGATTACACCAGTACATTACACATAATTATTGATGACACAGTACATCATACAGTCGATTACACAGTACATTACACATAATTATTGATGATGCAATACATCATACAGTCGATTACACAGTACATTATACATAATTATTGATGATACAGTACATCATACAGTCGATTACACAGTACATTACACATAATTATTGATGATACAGTACATCATACAGTCGATTACACAGTACATTACATAATTATTGATGACACAGTACATCATACAGTCGATTACACAGTACATTACACATAATTATTGATGACACAGTACATCATACAGTCGATTACACAGTACATTACACATAATTATTGATGACACAGTACATCATACAGTCGATTACACAGTACATTACACATAATTATTGATGACACAGTACATCATACAGTCGATTACACAGTACATTACACATAATTATTGATGACGCAGTACATCATACAGTCGATTACACAGTACATTACACATAATTATTGATGACACAGTACATCATACAGTCGATTACACAGTACATTACACATAATTATTGATGACACAGTACATCATACAGTCGATTACACAAGTACATTACACATAATTATTGATGATACAGTACATCATACAGTCGATTACACAGTACATTACACATAATTATTGATGACACAGTACATCATGCAGTCGATTACACAGTACATTACACATAATTATTGATGACACAGTACATCATACAGTCGATTACACAGTACATTACACATAATTATTGATGATACAGTACATCATACAGTCGATTACACAGTACATTATACATAATTATTGATGATACAGTACATCATACAGTCGATTACACAGTACATTATACATAATTATTGATGATACAGTACATCATACAGTCGATTACACAGTACATTATACATAATTATTGATGATACAGTACATCATACAGTCGATTACACAGTACATTACATAATTATTGATGATACAGTACATCATACAGTCGATTACACAGTACATTACACATAATTATTGATGACACATTGCATGCTACAGTCGATTACACAGTACATTACACATAATTATTGATGACACAGTACATCATACAGTCGATTACACAGTACATTACACATAATTATTGATGACACAGTACATCATACAGTCGATTACACAGTACATTACACATAATTATTGATGACACAGTACATCATACAGTCGATTACACAGTACATTACACATAATTAATGATGACACAGTACATACTAAGTCGATTACACAGTACATTACACATAATTATTGATGATACAGTACATCATACAGTCGATTACACAGTACATTACACATAATTATTGATGACACAGTACATCATACAGTCGATTACACAGTACTACATTACACATAATTATTGATGACACAGTACATCATACAGTCGATTACACAGTACATTACACATAATTATTGATGATACAATACATCATACAGTCGATTACACAGTACATTACACATAATTATTGATGATACAGTACATCATACAGTCGATTACACAGTACGCATTACACATAATTATTGATGACACAGTACATCATACAGTCGATTACACAGTACATTACACATAATTATTGATGACACAGTACATCATACAGTCGATTACACAGTACATTACACATAATTATTGATGACACAATGCAATATACAGTCGATTACACAGTACATTACACATAATTATTGATGACACAGTACATCATACAGTCGATTACAGTACATTACACATAATTATTGATGATACAGTACATCATACAGTCGATTACACAGTACATTACATAATTGTGATGATACAGTACATCATACAGTCGATTACACAGTACATTACACATAATTATTGATGACACAGTACATCATACAGTCGATTACACAGTACATTACACATAATTATTGATGATACAGTACATCATACAGTCGATTACACAGTACATTATACATAATTATTGATAGTGATACATCATACAGTCGATTACACAGTACATTACACATAATTATTGATGATACAGTACATCATACAGTCGATTGCACAGTACATTACACATAATTATTGATGACACAGTGCATCATACAGTCGATTACACAGTACATTACACATAATTATTGATGACACAGTACATCATACAGTCGATTACACAGTACATTACACGCAATTATTGATGATAATACAGTACATCATACAGTCGATTACACAGTACATTACACATAATTATTGATGACACAGTACATCATACAGTCGATTACACAGTACATTACACCAATTATTGATGACACAGTACATCATACAGTCGATTACACAGTACATTACACATAATTATTGATGACACAGTACATCCATACAGTCAGTTACACAGTACATTACACGCTAATTATTGATGACACGCGCAGTACCATCATAGAGTCGATTACACAGTACATTACATAATTATTGATGATACAGTACATCATACAGTCGATTACACAGTACATTACACATAATTATTGATGATACAGTACATCATACAGTCGATTACACAGTACATTACACATAATTATTGATGACACAGTACATCATGCAGTCGATTACACAGTACATTACACATAATTATTGATGACACAGTACATCATACAGTCGATTACACAGTACATTACACATAATTATTGATGATACAGTACATCATACAGTCGATTACACAGTACATTATACATAATTATTGATGATACAGTACATCATACAGTCGATTGCACAGTACATTATACATAATTATTGATGATACAGTACATCATACAGTCGATTACACAGTACATTATACATATTATTGATGATACAGTACATCATACAGTCGATTACACAGTACATTACACATAATTATTGATGACACAGTACATCATACAGTCGATTACACAGTACATTACACATAATTATTGATGACACAGTACATCATACAGTCGATTAACAGTACATTACACATAATTATTGATGATACAGTACATCATACAGTCGATTACACAGTACATTACACATAATTATTGATGACACAGTACATCATGCAGTCGATTACACAGTGCATTACACATAATTATTGATGACACAGTACATCATACAGTCGATTACACAGTACATTACACATAATTATTGATGATACAGTACATCATACAGTCGATTACACAGTACATTATACATAATTATTGATGATACAGTACATCATACAGTCGATTACACAGTACATTACACATAATTATTGATGACGCAGTACATCATACAGTCGATTACACAGTACATTACACATAATTATTGATGATACAGTACATCATACAGTCGATTACACAGTACATTATACATAATTATTGATGATACGAAAGTGCATCATACAGTCGATTACACAGTACATTACACATAATTATTGATGACACAGTACATCATACAGTCGATTCTACAGTGTACACATAATTATTGATGACACAGTACATCATACAGTCGATTACACAGTACATTACACATAATTATTGATGATACAGTACATCATACAGTCGATTACACAGTACATTATACATAATTATTGATGATACAGTACATCATACAGTCGATTACACAGTACATTACACATAATTATTGATGACACAGTACATCATACAGTCGATTACACAGTACATTACACATAATTATTAGTGGCAGTACATCATACATTCGATTACACAGTACATTACACATAATTATTGATGATACAGTACATCATACATCGATTACACAGTACATTACACATAATTATTGATGATACAGTACATCATACAGTCGATTACACAGTACATTACACATAATTATTGATGATACAGGACATCATACAGTCGATTACACATTACATTACACATAATTATTGATGATACAGTACATCATACAGTCGATTACACAGTACATTATACATAATTATTGATGATACAGTACATCATACAGTCGATTACACAGTACATTACACATAATTATTGATGACACAGTACATCATACAGTCGATTACACAGTACATTACACATAATTATTGATGACACAGTACATCATACAGTCGATTACACAGTACATTACATAATTATTGATGATACAGTACATCATACAGTCGATTACACAGTACATTACACATAATTATTGATGATACAGTACATCATACAGTCGATTACACAGTACATTACACATAATTATTGATGATACAGTACATCATGCAGTCGATTACACAGTACATTACACATAATTATTGATGACACAGTACATCATGCGGTGATTACAGTACATTACACATAATTATTGATGACACAGTACATCATACAGTCGATTACACAGTACATTATACATAATTATTGATGACACAGTACATCATACAGTCGATTACACAGTACATTACACATATTTATTGATGACACAGTACATCCATACAGTCGATTACACAGGACATTATACATAATTATTGATGATACAGTACATCCTTTATTCGATTACACAGTACATTACACATAATTATTGATGACACAGTACATCATACAGTCGATTACACAGTACATTACACATAATTATTGATGACACAGTACATCATACAGTCGATTACAGTATTTACATAATTATTGATGATACAGTACATCATACAGTCGATTACACAGTACATTACACATAATTATTGATGACTCAGTACATCATACAGTCGATTACACAGTACATTACACACATAATTATTGATGACACAGTACATCATACAGTCGATTACACAGTACATTACACATAATTATTGATGACTCAGTACATCATACAGTCGATTACACAGTACATTACACATAATTATTGATGACACAGTACATCATACAGTCGATTACACAATGCAGTACACATAATTATTGATGACACAGTACATCATACAGTCGATTACACAGTACATTACACATAATTATTGATGACTCAATGCATCATACAGTCGATTACACAGTACATTACACATAATTATTAGTGACACAGTACATCATACAGTCGATTACACAGTATTTACACATAATTATTGATGACACAGTACATCATACAGTCGATTACACAGTACATTACACATAATTATTGATGACTCAGTACATCATACAGTCCGATTACACAGTACATTACACATAATTATTGATGACACAGTACATCATACAGTCGATTACACAGTACATTACACATAATTATTGATGACTCAATGCCTCATACAGTCGATTACACAGTACATTACACATATTATTGATGACACAGTACATCATACAGTCGATTACACAGTACATTACACATAATTATTGATGACTCAGTATCATACAGTCGATTACACAGTACATTACACATAATTATTGATGACACAGTACATCATACAGTCGAATTACAGTACATTTCCACATAATTATTGATGACACATTATCATACAGTCGATTACACAGTACATTACACATAATTATTGATGACACAGTGCATCCCATACAGTCGATTACACAGTACATTATACATAATTATTGATGATACAGTACATCATACAGTCGATTACACAGTACATTATACATAATTATTGATGATACAGTACATCATACAGTCGATTACACAGTACATTACACATAATTATTGATGACACAGTACATCATACAGTCGATTACACAGTACATTACACATAATTATTGGTAACTGTTACATCATACAGTCGATTACACAGTACATTACACATAATTATTGATGATACAGTACATCATACAGTCGATTACACAGTACATTATACATAATTATTGATGACACAGTACATCATACAGTCGATTACACAGTACATTATACATAATTATTGATGATACAGTACATCATACAGTCGATTACACAGTACATTACACGCAATTATTGATGACACAGTACATCATACAATCGATTACACAGTACATTACACATAGTATTGATGACACAGTACATCATACAGTCGATTACACAGTACATTATACATAATTATTGATGATACAGTACATCATACAGTCGATTACACAGTACATTATACATAATTATTGATGATACAGTACATCATACAGTCGATTACACAGTACATTTACACATAATTATTGATGACACAGTACATCATACAGTCGATTACACAGTACATTACACATAATTATTGATGATACAGTACATCATACAGTCGATTACACAGTACATTATACATAATTATTGATGATACAGTACATCATACAGTCGATTACAGTACATTATACATAATTATTGATGACACAGTACATCATACAGTCGATTACACAGTACATTATACATAATTATTGATGATACAGTACATCATACAGTCGATTACACAGTACATTATACATAATTATTGATGACACAGTACATCATACAGTCGATTACACAGTACATTACACATAATTATTGATGATACAATTATCATACAGTCGATTACACAGTACATTACACATAATTATTGATGATACAGTACATCATACAGTCGATTACACAGTACATTATACATAATTATTGATGATACAGTACATCACACAGTCGATTACACAGTACATTACACATAATTATTGATGACACAAGTACATCATACAGTCGATTACACAGTACATTACACATAATTATTGATACGGCACAGTACATCATACAGTCGATTACACAGTACATTATACATAATTATTGATGACACAGTACATCATACAGTCGATTACACAGTACATTACACATAATTATTGATGATACAGTACATCATACAGTCGATTACACAGTACATTATACATAATTATTGATGACACAGTACATCATACAGTCGATTACACAGTACATTATACATAATTATTGATGATACAGTACATCATACAGTCGATTACACAGTACATTATACATAATTATTGATGACACAGTACATCATACAGTCGATTACACAGTACATTATACATAATTATTGATGATACAGTACATCATACAGTCGATTACACAGTACATTATACATAATTATTGATGACACAGTACATCATACAGTCGATTACACAGTACATTACACATAATTATTGATGATACAGTACATCATACAGTCGATTACACAGTACATTACACATAATTATTGATGATACAGTACATCATACAGTCGATTACACAGTACATTATACATAATTATTGATGATACAGTACATCATACAGTCGATTACACAGTACATTACACATAATTATTGATGACACAGTACATCATACAGTCGATTACACGGTACATTTACACCGCACATAATTATTGATGACACAGTACATCATACAGTCGATTACACAGTACATTACACATAATTATTGATGATACAGTACATCATACAGTCGATTACACAGTACATTATACATAATTATTGATGACACAGTACATCATACAGTCGATTACACAGTACATTATACATAATTATTGGTGATACAGTACATCATACAGTCGATTACACAGTACATTACACATAATTAATGGTATTACAGTACATCATACAGTCGATTACAGTACCATTACACATAATTATTGATGACACAGTACATCATACAGTCGATTACACAGTACATTATACATAATTATTGATGATACGATACATCATACAGTCGATTACACAATTACATTATACATAATTATTATGATGATACAGTACATCATACAGTCGATTACACAGTACATTACCGTTATTGATGACAGTTACATCACAGTCGTACGTACGTACACATTATTGATATTCTTTAGTTTATCAATACAGTCGTTCATATAGTCCATTCTTACATAATTATTGACTGTTAAAATCTTTATCATACAGTTGATTACACAGTACATTATACATAATTATTGATGACACAGTACATCATACAGTCGATTACAGTACACATTATACATAAGCAATTATTGATGATACAATTTTATCTACAGTCGATTATACAGTACATTGTATAGGTATTGGTATTGCAGACATCATACAGTCGATTACACAGTACATTACACATAATTATTGATGATACAGTACATCATACAGTCAGTGCACACAGTACATTACACATAATTATTGATGATACAATACGCATACCTGATCTGATTACACAGTACATTACACATAATTATTGATGACAATTGCATGTACAGTCGATTACACAGTGCATTATACCGCAAATTATTGATGACACAGGTACATCATACAGTCGATTACACAGTACATTATACATAATTATTGATGATACAGTACATCATACAGTCGATTACACAGTACATTACACATAATTATTGATGACACAGTACATCATACGGTCGATTACACAGTACATTATACATAATTATTGATGATACAGTACATCATGATCAGTCCACAGTACATTATACATAATTATTGATGACACAGTACATCATACAGTCGATGATCTACGGTAACACACATAATTATTGATGGTGGTACATCGCTACAGTCGATTACAGGTACATTATGATGCTGATGATACAGTACATCTGGTCAAGTTACACAAGTACATACACATAATTATTGATGATACAGTACATCAACAGGTCGATTACACAGTACATTGCACATAATTATTGATGACACAGTACATCATACAGTCGATTACACAGTACATTATACATAATTATTGATGATACGGTACATCATGATTAGTTACATTACATTATACATATTATTGATGATACAATTACACATGTTACCACGGTCGTTACACAGTACATTACATAATTATTGATGATACAGTACATCATACGGTCAATTACGAAGATACGTATACATAATTATTGATGATACAGTGCATCCTTGTACAGTCGATTACACAGTACATTACCATATTATTGATGATACAGTACACCATACAGTCGATTACACAGTACATTATACATAATTATTGATGATACAGTACATCATACAGTCGATTACACAGTACATTACACATAATTATTGATGATACAGTACATCATACAGTCGATTACACAGTACATTATACATAATTATTGATGATACAGTACATCATACAGTCGATTACACAGTACATTACACATAATTATTGATGATACAGTACATCATACAGTCGATTACACAGTACATTATACATATTATTGATGACACAGTACATCATACAGTCGATTACACAGTACATTACACATAATTATTGATGATACAGTACATCATACAGTCAATTTCACAGTACATTACATAATTATTGATGATACAGTACACCATACAGTCGATTACACAGTACATTACATAATTATTGATGACAGAGTACATCATACAGTCGATTACACAGTACATTACACATAATTATTGATGACACAGTGCATCATACAGTCGATTACACAGTACATTACACATAATTATTGATGATACAGTACACCATGCAGTCGATTACACAGTACATTACACATAATTATTGATGATACAGTACATCATACAGTCGATTTCACAGTACATTACACATAATTATTGATGATACAGTACACCATACAGTCGATTACACAGTACATTACACATAATTATTGATGACAGAGTACATCAGCACAGATGGTCTACACAGTACATTTCCACACGTAATTATTGATGATACAGTACACCATACAGTCGTTACACAGTACATTACACATAATTATTGATGATACAGTACATCATACAGTCGATTACACAGTACATTACACATAATTATTGATGATACAATACACCATACAGTCGATTACACAGTACATTACACATAATTATTGATGATACAGTACATCATACAGTCGATTACACAGTACATTATACATAATTATTGATGATACAGTACATCACACAGTCAGTCCAGTACATTGCATATTTATTGATGATACAAGTACATATACAGTCGATTACACAGTACATTACATAATTATTGATGATACAGTACATCATACAGTCGATTACACAGTACATTACACATAATTATTGATGATACAGTACATCATACAGTCAGTTACACACAGTACATTATACACATAATTATTGATGATACAATTACATCAACACAGTCGGTACACACAGTACATTACACATAATTATTGATGATACAGTACACCATACAGTCGATTACACAGTACATTACACATAATTATTGATGATACAGTACATCATACAGTCGATTACAGTACATTATACATAATTATTGATGATACAATTTAATGTACAGTCGATTACACAGTACATTACATAATTATTGATGATACAGTACATACAGTCGATTACACAGTACATTACACATAATTATTGATGATACAGTACATCATACAGTCGATTACACGATACATTATACATAATTATTGATGATACAATGCAATATACAGTCGATTACACAATTACATTACACATAATTATTGATGATACAGTACACCATACAGTCAGATTACACAGTACATTACACATAATTATTGATGATACAGTACATCATACAGTCGATTACACAGTACATTACACATAATTATTGATGATACAGTACCATACAGTCGATTACATAGTACATTACTATATTATGATGATACAGTACATCATACAGTCGATTACACAGTACATTATATATTATTGATGATACAGTACATCACACAGTCGATTACACAGTACATTACACATAGGTATTGATGATACAGTACATCATACAGTCGATTACACAGTACATTACACATAATTATTGATGATACAGTACATCATACAGTCGATTACACAGTACATTACACATAATTATTGATGATACAGTACATACAGTCGATTACACAGTACATTACACACTAATTATTGATGACAGAGTACATCATACAGTCGATTACACAGTACATTACACATAATTATTGATGATACAGTACATCATACAGTCGATTACACAGTACATTATACATAATTATTGATGATACAGTACATCATACAGTCGATTATGCAGTACATTATACATAATTATTGATGATATACAATGCATCATACAGTCGATTACACAGTACATTACACATAATTATTGATGATACAGTATCGCAGGTCGATTACACATTTACGTACACATAATTATTGATGATACAGTACACCATACAGTCGATTACACAGTGGCCATAATTATTGATGATACAGTACATCATGCAATCTGATTACACAGTACATTATCCATAATTATTGATGATACAGTACATCACACAGTCGATTACACAGTACATTACACATAATTATTGATGATACAGTACATCATACAGTCGATTACACAGTACATTACATAATTATTGATGATACGATACATCATACAGTCGATTACACAGTACATTACACCATAATTATTGACTAGTCACAGTACATACAGTCGATTACACAGTACATTACACATAATTATTGATGACAGAGTACATCATACAGTCGATTACACAGTACATTACATAATTATTGATGATACAGTACATCATACAGTCGATTACACAGTACATTATACATAATTATTGATGATACAGTACATCATACAGTCGATTACAGTACATTATACATAATTATTGATGATACAGTACATCATACAGTCGATTACACAGTACATTATACATAATTATTGATGATACAGTACATCATACAGTCGATTACACAGTACAGTACATAATTATTGATGATACAGTACATCATACAGTCGATTACACAGTACATTATACATAATTATTGATGATACAGTACATCATACAGTCGATTACACAGTACATTATATAATTATTGATGATACAGTACATCACACAGTCGATTACACAGTACATTATACATAATTATTGATGATACAGTACATCATACAGTCGATTACACAGTACATTACACATAATTATTGATGATACAGTACATCACACAGTCGATTACACAGTACATTACACATAATTATTGATGATACAGTACATCATACAGTCGATTACACAGTACATTACACATAATTATTGATGATACAGTACATCATACAGTCGATTACACAGTACATTATACATAATTATTGATGATACAGTACATCATACAGTCGATTACACAGTACATTATACACACTGGTATTGATGATACAATACATCATACAGTCGATTACACAGTACATTATACATAATTATTGATGATACAGTACATCATACAGTCAATTACACAGTACATTACACATAATTATTGATGATACAGTACATCACACAATCGATTACACAGTACATTACACATAATTATTGATGATACAGTACATCATACAGTCGATTACACAGTACATTATACATAATTATTGATGATACAGTACATCATACAGTCAGTTACAGTACATTATACATAATTATTGATGATACAGTGCATCATACAGTCGATTACACAATGCACATTACATAATTATTGATGATACAGTACATCACACAGTCGATTACACAGTACATTATACATAATTATTATTTACAGTACATCATACAGTCGATTACACATTTTATTACACATAATTATTGATGATACAGTACATCATACAGTCGATTACACAGTACATTACACATAATTATTGATGATACAGTACATCATACAGTCGATTACACAGTACATTACACATAATTATTGATGATACAGTACATCATACAGTCAGTTACACAGTACATTACACATAATTATTGATGATACAGTACATCACACAGTCGATTACACAGTACATTATACATAATTATTGATGATACAGTACATCATACAGTCGATTACACAGTACATTACACATAATTATTGATGATACAGTACATCATACAGTCGATTACACGATACATTACACATAATTATTGATGATACAGTACATCATACAGTCGATTACACAGTACATTACACATAATTATTGATGATACAGTACATCATACAGTCGATTACACAGTACATTACACATAATTATTGATGATACAGTACATCATACAGTCGATTACACAGTACATTACATATTATTGATGATACAGTACATCATACAGTCGATTACACAGTACATTACACATAATTATTGATGATACAGTACATCACACAGTCGATTACACAGTACATTATACAGTATTGATGATACAGTACATCATACAGTCGATTACACAGTACATTACATAATTATTGATGATACAGTACATCATACAGTCGATTACACAGTACATTACACATAATTATTGATGATACAGTACATCATACAGTCGATTACACAGTACATTACACATAATTATTGATGATACAGTACATCATACAGTCGATTACAGTACATTACACATAATTATTGATGATACAGTACATCACACAGTCGATTACACAGTACATTATACATAATTATTGATGATACAGTACATCATACAGTCGATTACACAGTACATTACACATAATTATTGATGATACAGTACATCATACAGTCGATTACGATACATTACATAATTATTGATGATACAGTACATCATACAGTCGATTACACAGTACATTACACATAATTATTGATGATACAGTACATCATACAGTCGATTACACAGTACATTACACATAATTATTGATGATACAGTACATCATACAGTCGATTACACAGTACATTACACATAATTATTGATGATACAGTACATCATACAGTCGATTACACAGTACATTACACATAATTATTGATGATACAGTACATCATACAAATTGATTACACAGTACATTACACATAATTATTGATGATACAGTACATCACACAGTCGATTACACAGTACATTATACATAATTATTGATGATACAGTACATCATACAGTCGATTACACAGTACATTACACATAATTATTGATGATACAGTACATCATACAGTCGATTACACAGTACATTACACATAATTATTGATGATACAGTACATCATACAGTCGATTACACAGTACATTACATAATTATTGATGATACAGTACATCATACAGTCGATTACACAGTACATTACACATAATTATTGATGATACAGTACATCACACAGTCGATTACACAGTACATTATACATAATTATTGATGATACAGTACATCATACAGTCGATTACACAGTACATTACACATAATTATTGATGATACAGTACATCATACAGTCGATTACACAGTACATTACACATAATTATTGATGATACAGTACATCATACAGTCGATTACACAGTACATTACACATAATTATTGATGATACAGTACATCATACAGTCGATTACACAGTACATTACACATAATTATTGATGATACAGTACATCATACAGTCGATTACACAGTACATTACACATAATTATTGATGATACAGTACATCATACAGTCGATTACACAGTACATTACACATAATTATTGATGATACAGTACATCATACAGTCATTCACAGTACATTACACATAATTATTGATGATACAGTACATCATACAGTCGATTACACAGTACATTACACATAATTATTGATGATACAGTACATCATACAGTCGATTACACAAGTACATTACACATAATTATTGATGATACAGTACATCATACAGTCGAGTACACAGTACATTACACATAATTATTGATGATACAGTACATCATACAGTCGATTACACAGTACATTACATAATTATTGATGATACAGTACATCATACAGTCGATTACACAGTACATTACATAATTATTGATGATACAGTACATCATACAGTCGATTACACAGTACATTACACATAATTATTGATGATACAGTACATCATACAGTCGATTACACAGTACATTACACATAATTATTGATGATACAGTACATCATACAGTCGATTACACGAGTACATTACACATAATTATTGATGATACAGTACATCATACAGTCGATTACACAGTACATTACACATAATTATTGATGATACAGTACATCATACAGTCGATTACACAGTACATTATACATAATTATTGATGATACAGTACATCATACAGTCAGTTATTACATTACCATAATTATTGATGATACAGTACATCATACAGTCGATTACACACAGTACATTATACATAATTATTGATGATACAGTACATCATACAGTCGATTACACAGTACATTACACATAATTATTGATGATACAGTACATCACACAGTCGATTACACAGTACATTATACATAATTATTGATGATACAGTACATCATACAGTCGATTACACAGTACATTACACATAATTATTGATGATACAGTACATCATACAGTCGATTACACAGTACATTATACATAATTATTGATGATACAGTACATCATACAGTCGATTACACAGTACATTACACATAATTATTGATGACACAGTACATCATACAGTCGATTACACAGTACATTATGCATAATTATTGATGATACAGTACATCATACAGTCGATTACACAGTACATTACACATAATTATTGATGACAGAGTACATCATACAGTCGATTACACAGTACATTACACATAATTATTGATGATACAGTACATCATACAGGTCGATTACACAGTACATTACACATAATTATTGATGATACAGTACATCATACAGTCGATTACACAGTACATTACACATAATTATTGATGATACAGTACATCATACAGTCGATTACACAGTACATTATACATAATTATTGATGATACAGTACATCATACAGTCGGGTACACAGTACATTACACATAATTATTGATGACACAGTACATCATACAGTCGATTACACAGTACATTATACATAATTATTGATGATACAGTACATCATACAGTCGATTACACAGTACATTACACATAATTATTGATGACAGTACATCATACAGTCGATTACACAGTACATTACATAATTATTGATGATACAGTACATCATACAGTCGATTACACAGTACATTACACATAATTATTGATGATACAGTACATCATACAGTCGATTACACAGTACATTACACATAATTATTGATGATACAGTACATCATACAGTCGATTACACAGTACATTACACATAATTATTGATGATACAGTACATCATACAGTCGATTACACAGTACATTACACATAATTATTGATGATACAGTACATCATACAGTCGATTACACAGTACATTACACATAATTATTGATGATACAGTACATCATACAGTCGATTACACAGTACATTACACATAATTATTGATGATACAGTACATCATACAGTCGATTACACAGTACATTATACATAATTATTGATGATACAGTACATCATACAGTCGATTACACAGTACATTACACATAATTATTGATGACAGAGTACATCATACAGTCGATTACACAGTACATTACACATAATTATTGATGATACAGTACATCATACAGTCGATTACACAGTACATTACACATAATTATTGATGATACAGTACATCATACAGTCGATTACACAGTACATTATACATAATTATTGATGATACAGTACATCATACAGTCGATTACACAGTACATTACACATAATTATTGATGACAGTACATCATACAGTCGATTACACAGTACATTACACATAATTATTGATGATACAGTACATCATACAGTCGATTACACAGTACATTGCCCATAATTATTGATGATACAGTACATCGCCACAGTCGATTACACAGTACATTACACATAATTATTGATGATACAGTACATCATACAGTCGATTACACAGTACATTACACATAATTATTGATGATACAGTACATCATACAGTCGATTACACAGTACATTACACATAATTATTGATGATACAGTATCATACAGTCGATTACACAGTACATTACACATAATTATTGATGATACAGTACATCATACAGTCGATTACACAGTACATTACACATAATTATTGATGATACAGTACATCATACAGTCGATTACACAGTACATTATACATAATTATTGATGATACAGTACATCATACAGTCGATTACACAGTACATTACACATAATTATTGATGACAGAGTACATCATACAGTCGATTACACAGTACGTTACACATAATTATTGATGATACAGTACATCATACAGTCGATTACACAGTACATTACACATAATTATTGATGATACAGTACATCATACAGTCGATTACACAGTACATTATACATAATTATTGATGATACAGTACATCATACAGTCGATTACACAGTACATTACACATAATTATTGATGACAGAGTACATCATACAGTCGATTACACAGTACATTACACATAATTATTGATGATACAGTACATCATACGATTACACAGTACATTACACATAATTGATGATACAGTACATCATACAGTCGATTACACAGTACATTACACATAATTATTGATGATACAGTACATCATACAGTCGATTACACAGTACATTACACATAATTATTGATGATACAGTACATCATACAGTCGATTACACAGTACATTACACATAATTATTATTGATACAGTACATCATACAGTCGATTACACAGTACATTACGCATAATTATTGATGATACAGTACATCATACAGTCGATTACACAGTACATTACACATAATTATTGATGATACAGTACATCATACAGTCGATTACACAGTACATTATACATAATTATTGATGATACAGTACATCATACAGTCGATTACACAGTACATTACACATAATTATTGATGACAGAGTACATCATACAGTCGATTACACAGTACATTACACATAATTATTGATGATACAGTACATCATACAGTCGATTACCGTACATTATACATAATTATTGATGATACAGTACATCATACAGTCGATTACACATTACGTACATAATTATTGATGACAGAGTACATCATACAGTCGATTACACAATGCATTATACATAATTATTGATACAGTACATCATACAGTCGATTACACAATTACATTACACATAATTATTGATGACCGGTACATCATACAGTCGATTACACAGTACATTATAATTATTGATGATACAGTACATCATACAGTCGATTACACAGTACATTATACACCAATTATTGATGATACAGTACATCATACAGTCGATTACACAGTACATTACACATAATTATTGATGACAGAGTACATCATACAGTCGATTACACAGTACATTATACATAATTATTGATGATACAGTACATCATACAGTCGATTACACAGTACATTACACATAATTATTGATGACAGAGTACATCATACAGTCGATTACACAGTACATTACACATAATTATTGATGATACAGTACATCATACAGTCGATTACACAGTACATTACACATAATTATTGATGATACAGTACATCATACAGTCGATTACACAGTACATTATACATAATTATTGATGATACAGTACATCATACAGTCGATTACACAGTACATTACACATAATTATTGATGACAGAGTACATCATACAGTCGATTACACAGTACATTACACATAATTATTGATGATACAGTACATCATACAGTCGATTACACAGTACATTACACACCATTATTGATGATACAGTACATCATACAGTCGATTACACAGTACATTACACATAATTATTGATGATACAGTACATCATACAGTCGATTACACATTTATTACACATAATTATTGATGATACAGTACATCATACAGTCGATTACACAGTACATTATACATAATTATTGATGATACAGTACATCATACAGTCAGATTACACAGTACATTACACATAATTATTGATGACAGAGTACATCATACAGTCGATTATTTTTACAGTACATTACATATTATTGATGATACAGTACATCATACAGTCGATTACACAATTACATTACACATAATTATTGATGATACAGTACATCACACAGTCGATTACACAGTACATTACAGCAATTATTGATGATACAGTACATCATACAGTCGATTACAGTACATTACACATAATTATTGATGATACAGTACATCATACAGTCGATTACACAGTACATTACACATAATTATTGATGATACAGTACATCATGATGAATTACACAGTACATTATACATAATTATTGATGATACAGTACATCATACAGTCGATTACACAGTACATTACACATAATTATTGATGACAGAGTACATCATACAGTCGATTACACAGTACATTACACATAATTATTGATGATACAGTACATCACACAGTCGATTACACAGTACATTATACATAATTATTGATGATACAGTACATCATACAGTCGATTACACAGTACATTATACATAATTATTGATGATACAGTACATCACACAGTCGATTACACAGTACATTACACACTAATTATTGATGATACAGTACATCATACAGTCGATTACACAGTACATTACACTAATTATTGATGATACAGTACATCATACAGTCAGATTACAGTACATTACACATAATTATTGATGATACAGTACATACACAGTCGATTACACAGTACATTACACATAATTATTGATGACAGAGTACATCATACAGTCGATTACACAGTACATTACACATAATTATTGATGATACAGTACATCATACAGTCGATTACACAGTACATTATACATAATTATTGATGATACAGTACATCATACAGTCGATTACACAGTACTGTACATAATTATTGATGATACAGTACATCACACAGTCGATTACACAGTACATTACACATAATTATTGATGATACAGTACATCATACAGTCGATTACACAGTACATTACACATAATTATTGATGATACAGTACATCATACAGTCGATTACACAGTACATTACATAATTATTGATGATACAGTACACCATACAGTCGATTACACAGTACATTACACATGTTATTGATGACAGGAAATGCATCATACAGTCGATTACACAGTACATTACACATAATTATTGATGATACAGTACATCATACAGTCGATTACACAGTACATTATACATAATTATTGATAATGCAGTACATCATACAGTCGATTACACAGTACATTATACATAATTATTGATGATACAGTACATCATACAGTCGATTACACAGTACATTACATTATTATTGATGACACAGTACATCATAAAATTGATACACAGTACATTACACATAATTATTGATGATACAGTACCATACAGTCGATTACATTACGTACACATAATTATTGATGATACAGTACATCATACAAATTCGATTACACAGTACATTACACATTATTATTGATGACACAGTACATCATACAGTCGATTACACAGTACATTACACATTATTATTGATGACACAGTACATCATACAGTCGATTACACAGTACACATAATTATTGATGACACAGTACATCATACAGTCGATTACACAGTACATTACACATAATTATTGATGACACAGTACATCATACAATCGATTGCACAGTATATTATACATAATTATTGATGACACAGTACATTATCCAGTCGATTACACAGTACATTACACATAATTATTGATGGTACAGTACATCATACAGTCAATTACACAGTACATTACACATAATTATTGATGAAAACTACATTATACAGTCGATTAGACAGTACATTACACATAATTATTGATGACACAGTCGATTACCCAGTACATTACACATAATTATTGATGACACAGTACATCATACAGTCGATTACACAGTACATTACATAATTATTGATAAAACACATTTATACAGTCGATTAGACAGTACATTACATATTATTGGTAACGTACAGTCGATTACCCAGTACATTACACATAATTATTGATGACACAGTACATCATACAGTCGATTACACAGTACATTACATAATTATTGATGAAAACTACATTATACAGTCGATTAGACAGTACATTACACACAATTATTGATGACACAGTCGATTACCCAGTACATTACACATAATTATTGATGATACAGTACATCATACAGTCGATTACACAGTACATTACACATAATTATTGATGACACAGTACATCATACAGTCGATTACACAGTACATTACACATAATTATTGATGAAAACTACATTATACAGTCGATTACACAGTACATTACACATAATTATTGATGACACAGTACATCATACAGTCGATTACACAGTACATTACACATAATTATTGATGAAAACTACATTATACAGTCGATTAGACAGTACATTACACATAATTATTGATGACACAGTCGATTACCCAGTACATTACACATAATTATTGATGATACAGTATCATACAGTCGATTACACAGTACATTACACATAATTATTGATGAAAACTACATCATACAGTCGATTACACAGTACATTACACATAATTATTGATGACACAGTCGATTACCCAGTACATTACACATAATTATTGATGACACAGTACATCATACAGTCGATTACACAGTACATTACACATAATTATTGATGAAAACTACATTATACAGTCGATTAGACAGTACATTACACATAATTATTGATGACACAGTCGATTACCCAGTACATTACACATAATTATTGATGATACAGTACATCATACAGTCGATTACACAGTACATTACACATAATTATTGATGAAAACTACATCATACAGTCGATTACACAGTACATTTACACATAATTATTGATGACACAGTCGATTACCCAGTACATTACACATAATTATTGATGACACAGTCGATTACACAGTACATTACACATAATTATTGATGATACAGTACATCATACAGTCGATTACACAGTACATTACACATAATTATTGATGAAAACTACATCATACAGTCGATTACACAGTACATTACACATAATTATTGATGACACAGTCGATTACACAGTACATTACACATAATTATTGATGAAAACTACATCATACAGTCAGATTACACAGTACATTACACATAATTATTGATGAAAACTACATTATACAGTCGATTACACAGTACATTACACATAATTATTGATGAAAACTACATTATACAGTCGATTACACAGTACATTACATAATTATTGATGACACAGTACATCATACAGTCGGTCACAGTACATTACACATAATTATTGATGAAAACTACATTATACAGTCGATTAGACAGTACATTACACATAATTATTGATGACACAGTCGATTACCCAGTACATTACACATAATTATTGATAACACAGTACATCATACAGTCGATTACACAGTACATTACACATAATTATTGATGACACAGTACATCATACAGTCGATTACCCAGTACATTACACATAATTATTGATGACACAGTACATCATACAGTCGATTACCCAGTACATTACACATAATTATTGATAACACAGTACATCATACAGTCGATTACCCAGTACATTACACATAATTATTGATAACACAGTACATCATACAGTCAGGTACACAGTACATTACACATAATTATTGATGACAGAGTACATCATACAGTCGATTACCCAGTACATTACGCATTATTGATGACACAGTACATCATACAGTCGATTACACAGTACATTACACATAATTATTGATGACACAGTCGATTACCCAGTACATTACACATAATTATTGATGACACAGTACATCATACAGTCGATTACACAGTACATTACACATAATTATTGATGAAAACTACATTATACAGTCGATTACACAGTACATTACACATAATTATTGATGACACAGTACATCATACAGTCGATTACACAGTACATTACACATAATTATTGATGAAAACTACATTATACAGTCGATTAGACAGTACATTACACATAATTATTGATGACACAGTCGATTACCCAGTACATTACACATAATTATTGATGATACAGTACATCATACAGTCGATTACACAGTACATTACACATAATTATTGATGACACAGTACATCATACAGTCGATTACACAGTACATTACACATAATTATTGATGATAGAGTACATCATACAGTCGATTACCCAGTACATTACATAATTATTGATGCACAGTACATCATACAGTCGATTACACAGTACATTACACATAATTATTGATGAAAACTACATTATACAGTCGATTAGACAGTACATTACACATAATTATTGATGACACAGTCGATTACCCAGTACATTACACATAATTATTGATGATACAGTACACTAACCCACAGTCGATTACACAGTACATTACACATAATTATTGATGACACAGTACATCATACAGTCGATTACACAGTACATTACACATAATTATTGATGATACAGTACATCATACAGTCGATTACCCAGTACATTACACATAATTATTGATGATACAGTACATCATACAGTCGATTACACAGTACATTACACATAATTATTGATGACACAGTCGATTACCCAGTACATTACACATAATTATTGATGACACAGTACATCATACAGTCGATTACACAGTACATTACACATAATTATTGATGAAAACTACATTATACAGTCGATTAGACAGTACATTACACATAATTATTGATGACACAGTCGATTACCCAGTACATTACACATAATTATTGATGACACAGTACATCATACAGTCGATTACACAGTACATTACACATAATTATTGATGAAAACTACATTATACAGTCGATTAGACAGTACATTACACATAATTATTGATGACACAGTCGATTACCCAGTACATTACACATAATTATTGATGACACAGTACATCATACAGTCGATTACACAGTACATTACACATATTATTTGATGAAAACTACATTATACAGTCGATTAGACAGTACATTACACATGAGTATTGATGACACAGTCGATTACCCAGTACATTACACATAATTATTGATGACACAGTACATCATACAGTCGGTTACACAGTACATTACACATAATTATTGATGAAAACTACATTATACAGTCGATTAGACAGTACATTACACATAATTATTGATGACACAGTCGATTACCCAGTACATTACACATAATTATTGATGACACAGTACATCATACAGTCGATTACACAGTACGGCTACATAATTATTGATGAAAACTACATTATACAGTCGATTAGACAGTACATTACACATAATTATTGATGACACGATCCCGATTACCCAGTACATTACACATAATTATTGATGACACAGTACATCATACAGTCGATTACACAGTACATTACACATAATTATTGATGAAAACTACACATTATACAGTCGATTAGACAGTACATTACACATAATTATTAGTGACACAGTCGATTACCCAGTACATTACACATAATTATTGATGACACAGTACATCATACAGTCGATTACACAGTACATTACACATAATTATTGATGAAAACTACATTATACAGTCGATTAGACAGTACATTACACATAATTATTGATGACACAGTCGATTACCCAGTACATTACACATAATTATTGATGACACAATGCATCATACAGTCGATTACACAGTACATTACATAATTATTGATGAAAACTACATTATACAGTCGATTAGACAGTACATTACACATAATTATTGATGACACAGTCGATTACCCAGTACGTACATAATTATTGATGACACAGTACATCATACAGTCGATTACACAGTACATTACACATAATTATTGATGAAAACTACATTATACAGTCAATTAGACAGTACATTACACATAATTATTGATGACACAGTCGATTACCCAGTACATTACACATAATTATTGATGACACAGTACATCATACAGTCGATTACACAGTACATTACACATAATTATTGATGAAAACTACATTATACAGTCGATTAGACAGTACATTACACATAATTATTGATGACACAGTCGATTACCCATTACGTACACATAATTATTGATGATACAGTACATCATACAGTCGATTACACAGTACATTACATAATTATTGATGACACAGTACATCGTACAGTCGATTACACAGTACATTACACATAATTATTGATGATACAGTACATTATACAGTCGATTACACAGTACATTATACATAATTATTGATGATACAGTACATCATACAGTCGATTACACAGTACATTACACATAATTATTGATGACACAGTACATCATACAATCGATTGCACAGTATATTATACATAATTATTGATGACACAGTACATTATCCAGTCGATTACACAGTACATTACACATAATTATTGATGGTACAGTACATCATACAGTCGGTACACAGTACATTACACATAATTATTGATGACACTACATTATACAGTCGATTACACAGTACATTACATAATTATTGATGGTACAGTACATCATACAGTCGATTACACAGTACATTACACATAATTATTGATGACACAGTACATCATACAGTCGATTACACAGTACATTACACATAATTATTGATGATACAGTACATCATACAGTCGATTACAGTACATTACACGCCAATTATTGATGACACTACATTATACAGTCGATTACACAGTACATTACACATAATTATTGATGACACAGTCGATTACCCAGTACATTACACATAATTATTGATGATACAGTACATCATACAGTCGATTACACAGTACATTACACATAATTATTGATGACACAGTACATCATACAGTCGATTACACAGTACATTACACCGCAATTATTGATGATACAGTACATCATACAGTCGATTACACAGTACATTACACATAATTATTGATGACACAGTACATCATACAGTCGATTACACAGTACATTACACATAATTATTGATGACACAGTACATCATACAGTCGATTACACAGTACATTACACATAATTATTGATGACACAGTACATCATACAATCGATTGCACAGTATATTATACATAATTATTGATGACACAGTACATTATCCAGTCGATTACACAGTACATTATATTATTGATGGTACAGTACATCATACAGTCGATTACACATTACATTACACATAATTATTGATGACACAGTACATCATACAGTCAATTACACAGTACATTACACATAATTATTGATGACACTATCATTATACAGTCGATTACACAGTACATACACATAATTATTGATGACACAGTACATCATACAGTCGTTTACACAGTACATTACACATAATTATTGATGGCACAGTACATCATACAGTCGATTACACAGTACATTATACATAATTATTGATGACACAGTACATTATACAGTCGATTACACAGTACATTACACATAATTATTGATGACACTACATTATACAGTCGATTACACAGTACATTACACATAATTATTGATGACACAGTACATCATACAGTCGATTACACAGTACATTACACAAAC